>NMRA01000046.1:604000-682800 GCA_002633005.1 Phoronis australis | reverse complement strand
CACATCTTACCAGCACCTTCTGTTTTTTCACCGTCACTCAGGTTCCATTTTCTTTAAAAACTGAAGTAAATTTTCTTCATTGCACAGTGGAGCAGTAACCTGGTTCCCGGGCCTCACAAGCTGACGTCACGGATTGCTTGTGAAGGCCCCCCAACCAATCTCGTGGGTCTGTGTAGGAGACTAAGTGGAGCAGACGACGGAAACGGAGTCGTAGTGCGCAGCGCTACTCCCGGTCGCCTGGGATATCGCGGGAGAGCCTATACTTAGCCACAGTTCCGTTACGAATTTGACACTTGAAATTGGATCGAGCCCCTCCCCCCAAACACTAAAACTGCATACATTTAAATCTTGTTTCATCTGTATAATTTTAATTACCGGGGTAAATTGATAAACTCAACATTTCCCTACGCTCTTGCTGTTTTATTTTTTTCGGCAGCCAAGGGGAGGGGGCTGCCCCCCCCTAAATCTGCCTATGTATATAGAGAGTATCAGGTTCGTTTGAGTCAAAAATACTAAGTGGATGAACATGTGAATATTTGTGAAGCACACTTTACTTTCGTTATCCTAGTTTTTGTAACTCTAATACCAAAGGGCATAAACTAAATGACTAATCAATTTGAAAGTTGGAATAATCATTGTATTCCTAGTGGAAAAGCTGTCGCTATAATCTAGTGAGCATTTATGGGAATGTGTGACACAATCAGTTTATGTTTATTCGCTTCTCTTTGCGAAATTCTGTTTTCTTGAGTTCACTGCCAGGAAAACTTCAATTCTATCTTCCGTTATCAAGACTTCTTACCTTAATTCTCCCTTTCCACGCACTTTATAGCTAATACTCTTAGTTATTCTTGCGATACTGTTTATCTCAGTTCAGTCATTATTCTTTTAAGTTGCGAAAATGACCTTTCTCCTGAGCAATTAGTGACCATGAGACTCAAAAAGATTCTCAACACAGATTCCGTGTTTGGGAACGCTAACTTAATTCGAATTTCGCAGATCATTTGATAGCAGTCCTTGAAATCTTTTTGGCCAGCACAGTCAGTTATTCTGCTTCACACATGTATCGAGATGCAGCAGTTCACCAATAAGGTTTTCGTCATCATCAGCTTGATATATATTCTTCAAAATTTCAACTGGGATTTCGACAAATTTTTGGATGTTAAAAAAAGCTTACAAACAAAACAATAGACACAGCCAGTTTTTGAGGAATACGCTAACCACTCTCTGCTTGATCTTACACTTCTCCATTAACTTTCCTGGATTGAAAAATCTCTGGGCTTTTGAGCAATGTCGGTCCTGGTTTTTTGAATGATCGCTTTGATTTTTTCAAATGGACAATCCCTGTGGTGGCAATCAGAAGGACATTTGTGGACCCAGTGAAGCGTTTCTTCTTCAGGTAGCGAACCCCATTGTAGTAGAAATCGCTCGTGAATGTCTCAGTATTTACTGGGTTTGTGAGTGGTAAATTTTCAACACTATTTTTTGTCTTGCTTTCAGAATTTGGTTCACCTAATGTGGAGCACTCGTGTGACTCAGTGACAGAATATTCATGTAATGGCTGATCAAAACGAATGATATTGAGACATGTGTTTTATTTTTGAGATACTCCTTAGTTTTCCAGAGCTATAGTTAAATAAAAGTATCTAATTTGGTTATTTTCAAGAATTCTTCAAACTGTCGCCTTTGTTTCCTTTTCTGATGACCGCTGTTGTATGTTTCGTTTTCAACCTGAACACAATAGAAAGTGTACTAAGTAAATGTTCGACTTAATTGTTGAGAAAGTAGCGAACGTATGGCATAATAATTACGTTACAAGTTATTCTACGTTTTCGTATATCGTATCATTAGATTATCTAAAGGAATCCAGGTAATAGTGAGGTAGTTTTTGCGAACGTTTCTTGAAATAAAAACAACTATAGGCTACCTGTACACGATTTTCCATCCTAGTGTGACCACTCACACGCACGCACGAACACACGCACGTACACGCAAGAGCGCGCGCGCAAACACACACACACACACACACACACACACACACACACACGCCACCGTTGCCTATATTGACAATTTACAACAGTACAAAGCTCCCGCAAAAACAAAAATGAATTAACAACATAGAAAATCATGTCGTTCACTAATTGCATTGCGCAGCATCAGTTTTGTTCTCGATTGCTCTCTCCATTTGTTTTGGGGCCCCGTTTCTGCAAGGTGGAGCCACTGTTTTGCACGGGGACCCTAAGTTGTAGCTTAGTAAAACTGTAATGAATAGAGTCCGCCATTGCTCACACTAATCCGTTGCTACTAGAACCTTATCTTAAACTCTTCCCATCGGCAACTGGCCACTTTCAATAGTAAAAATAGAAACGAAACGACAGTAACTGCACGGCATTTTAGCATCTATTTTATGTATTTATTAATATGGCCATTTTCACGTCGCTTGCACCAGGTGATAGTATATTGAAGGCTACGGGGTGGCCACCTGCTCTAGTTAGTCATGTTGTACTGTCTGTAGGTTTTGTCTTGTCAGCTTCGTCCGAACGTGTCCTGGTAATGTGCTCTGAACTTGAAATGCTTAATCACGACTGCGGGCAAGATCGCGTATGCGTGACCTTGGAACCGTGAGTGGCGAATTTGGGGGGGGGGGGGNGTGGGGGGGGGAGGGCTGCAATGGGCTATGCCCCCCTAAAATTCTCCCAGATTCCATTTGGCTGACGTGAAAAATCCTGGGTAATTTTCTGCCCTGCACCCCAACTCAAAATCCTGGATTCGCCCCTGTGCAATATCAAACTCAGTGAAACTTTTGACTGTAACAACTATACTTCTGTACGCGCCCTTCTGCCTCTTTTGTAGGCCTACATATTAATTTCTCATTTTGTATCGGTCACTAGCACTTGTGCTACTGTTTTTCTGTTAACCTATTCTTTACCGATGTAAAATAAAAATTTCACTTACTTACCTTTATAACTCATGATTGTTTTTTCCAATTACACCATATTTCTCTGATAGTTACTGTGACGTAAGTTCTGGTAAAAAAGAAAATGTGTGATTGTGGAGACAGCCATTAGAAGTTTGTTTTACTATGAACAAAAAATTTACCCTGATTACTGTAATGAACATTTAATTCCAAGTGTATCAATATATTACGCGATCTTGCAGGATTCCAATTTCTTCGCTGGTTCCTTGCGTGTTCTACCGACTAGCGACACGCAGGAAACCAGCGAGTTCCAATTTCAAGCACAGCAGCGCTACCTATGTTGTTATTTTCGTTTGATTCTCTCGAACCACAAGCGCCTGTGTCTCGAACAAGCAAAATCTGTGGTGACGAGCGTGAATCGGTGAGCTGTGGAATTTGAGGCATATCGCCTATATCAGTTCAGATGGTTCCATTCGCCTTCAATGGTTGTGTCTTCACTAAACGAATATCACGTTAAGCATCGATACATTTAGTTACCGATTTGAAGTGTATCTAAGCTAACTTTTAATCGACAAGAACTCGCCTGCTCGTCGGCCATATTGAATATCTCTTGAATATTCCTACCTGCCATTTGTTACAGAGTCTGAGGAGGCAGTGTGGCCTGGTTGATAAGTGCCCGCTTTCTTTACTCGAGGTCGTGGGTTCAAGTCTCACCAGGTCACACTGCTAAACCCTTGAGCCAGGTTTCTAGCTCCTCAGCTCGGTTTTATTAGTATAATAAAGCATAAAAATATTTCCAGGTGATCAGTGTAAGCAATGGGCCCACTAGGCAATGACCATCGCCTCTGTTGGCCCGAACCAGATGCGAGGCCTGCGCACGTCTGGTACAACGTGTGTCAGACCGCCTGCAATTATTTTTTTTAATGTTACAGAGTCATTACGAGCATCTAATTAAAGGTGCCTGTGGGGCCTTTGTCGTAGGGAAGCCAAGCTGGCTCAGGCAGTAGCATTCCCATAGAGCCACCATGTGGTGGAGGGTTTTTAGCAAATTATCAATTATACATGCTTCCCATTGGCTAAACCATCTCTAACTTCAAGTCTTTGAATTGACATTATTAACTAGTTACGTTGTCATATCTAGTATACAAAACCTTTTTGGTCACAGAAGTGGCATGTTTGACTTTGCAATGCCTTTGGTCTAAGCCTTTTTTCCACATGATGAGTAGTCTACCAAGGCTGAGGGGTATATCTGGAAATTAAGACAAACTACCAACACTACCGCAACAGCAATCCAATAACTGTACTCCATTGCTGGACAATGTGGCAAAATTGACATTCTCTTGAAGTATGCTGTATGCTGATGAGTAACTTTTTTCTGCAACATCTAACCTTAATGCCAGCCTGTACGCCATGATCACCATAGATCTCTATCATGTCATAGTGTGCCATGAATGTATTTTTGAGTATAAACTGTTGAAAATTTCAGGAATTTAAGATGTCATCCAAGCGTGAAGGCTTTGATTTTTGGACCAATACCCTGAAAAAAGCCTCTTATGTTGTGGCTCCTATGGTCGATCAGAGTGAGTTAGCCTGGAGGTTACTAAGTCGTCGTCATGGTGCCCATCTCTGCTACTCCCCAATGTATCATGCTGCATCATTCGTACGAGAGGGGCACTACAGAAATGAGGCTCTTCAAACCTGTGATGAGGATAGACCATTTATTATTCAAGTAGGTTATGCTGTTATACTGAGTAGAAACTATATTTCTGTAGAAAAAAGATGGAAGTACAGATCATAAATACTTTTTCTTAAATATTTAGAGTAGTCAAAAGACAAGGGTTATCAGAAAGAAATTTGAAATTCATATTAATTCTTTGTGAAATGGTGCATTTTAGAATCACCTGGTTCAACCCTTGTGCATTGAACTTGATGTGTTATTTTCTTTGCTCTAGTTTTGTGCCAACAAAGTTGACACATTTGTGCAAGCTGCGTTAATTGCCCAAGATCACTGTGATGCTGTGGACCTGAACTTGGGGTGTCCTCAAGCAATTGCCAAAAGAGGACACTATGGAGCCTTTCTGCAAGATGAGTGGAAACTTCTTAAGGAAATGGGTAATGCATTAAAACAAGACCATCTTTAACAATTGAATTAACAATCATTGTCTTACATCATTATGATATATCAAATGAAGTTCTTTATGTTTTGAACTTGATGACTTTAACTTGACCCAGTAATTGGTGTGTGGTTGTATTAACTTTTGAAGGAGAAGCCTAAGGTAATGAATGGAATTCAAATAAAGAATACCAGTACTGTTTTATACTGATTTGAGATCTACAATGAGAGGCATGAAATTCGTATGTCATTCAATTAGTTACAATGATGCTAAACTAATATGATTTTGTGAATCAGGTAGTGTAAATAGAATAAATAATTCTATACTTACCGTAATGTTATTCAACTGTAGATATTAGTCTGATTTTTTAAAGTAATTTGACAAGGATGAGAATGATATCAACACATACTGTGTAACACTTCTTTGTTAGCACGGTTACTTCATGAAATGAGTGTTGTGATTTACAGTGTCTGCATGTCACAAGAAGCTGAAAGTACCTATCACATGTAAAGTGCGGGTGTTTGAAAGTATTAGTAAAACTGTGGAGTATGCACGGATGTTGGAGGATGCTGGATGTCAGTTGATCACGGTGCATGGGCGGACCAGGGACCAGAAGGGACCATTCACAGGCATTGCCAGCTGGGAGCACATTAAGGCAGTCAAGTAAGGGTACTATTTAAGGTGATAAGGACAAACACTAGTTGCCAAAATTGGCAATTTCCTAATTTTTAAAAAGCTTCATTGAGCCTGCAAATTCTCCAAATGTTATCAAATAGTATTTAGAGTAACAGGTGGGCTATATAAGCCATACTTACGATGAAGGAAAGACTCTGCAACATGCCAGCAACTGTCTGCAATGGCTTGTCACAGTGACAACCAGTTGATGCAATGATACTGTTCTCATTAGGTGATTTGAATTTGCTAGCAGGACTCGTCGAAAGTTTATGAAGATTTATCGGCATAATACACACTGCTTTTGTGCTGCTGAGTTATGAATACAAATGCCTAATTCATTACATTAACCAAATTCTCATCCCAGGGGTGTCCTCACTATTGCTAGTTGCTGCAACTGGGAATCATGTTGCTGTAAGTTGTCTTGCTCTATGATTATGTGATGTCGCTGCAACTGCTATGGGGTGTCTGCACTGTGCGATAGGCTGATGCTTTACCATTGTTTGACAATCTCATTGCAGACAAATTGCTTTCTGTACTGCAGACAGGCGTTCAGAAGTTACTTTTGTTGAGAATATGAATACCAAGGCTTGCGAAGAAAAGACACTTTGTTATAACTTTAAACCAGGCCTTTGACGATTGCTTGTCTTGGCGGTTATTTTCAGCTGCAGAAGTAGTATGGCCATTTCATTTAAAGCAAGCAATGAAAACACAATGACATTGCTTTGGAAAAGCTGATATGTCTGGAAAGACGTTTTTGATGTGAGAACATCGTTTATTGGCACTTAAAGACTCCAGTGAATCCAACAGTGACCTGCTCTGAATTTGTGTTATCATTTTCAGTTGCATATTTCTTTTATGACTTTCCAAGTTGGTCCAAAGTCTTTGTGTGATCCTACACAGTTGCTAGAATTTTTGATAGTGAGTTACTGGACGTGTGCTTAGAAAATTTCACATTTTACCCTTCTGGTGCCTTCAAAGTAAGTGTAGATTTACTCTCAAACATGCATTTTACTGTCTGTGGTCTATGTCTATGACTGGTTTTATGCATTTTACTGTTAGTGGTCTATGTCTACAGCTGGAATTATTTTGTCTTTTTGACTGCAACAAACTCGAGTTCATGTGCAAAGCTCGTCAGATTTTTCACATTACGTGTTTGAAGGAGACATACCAAAGTTTACTAATGACTGCAACACATTCAAAGAGTCTTGTTTTTTGGCTGTCACTTGGTGTCACTATTCATTTTTGGGAATACATGTAGACACTATAGCTGTGGCTTCAAAAGTAGACCAGTACTTTGCCTGCAATTGTTTCAGACAGAATGTGAAGATTCCTGTGTTTGCCAATGGTAACATTCAATACCTTGAGGATGTTCATCGATGCATGGAAGAGACTGGAGTTGATGGAGTGATGACAGCTGAGGGTAACCTGCGCAACCCAGCTCTGTTTGAGGGTGTGTGTCCTCCTGTGTGCGAGATGGCTGAGGAGTATATCAAGATAGTGGAGCAGTATCCTTGTCCAATGTCTTTCGTGCGCGGGCACCTCTTCAAAATGTTCCATCATGTGTAAGTGGAGGGAAAAGCACTTTTATGTGCCCATATACACACATATGGGTGCACATATGGGTGCACATATGGGTACACATATGGGTGCACATATGGGTGCTCATATGGGTGCACATATGGGTGCACATATGGGTACACATATGGGTGCACATATGGGTACACATATGGGTACATATATGAGTGCACATATGGGTGCATATTGTCATTATCTGTTTCTGGGTGTCCGGCACCCGCTGCTGTATCTCCTACCCCTTGCAGGATTTTAGTGATATTTAGCAGATGTGTTCCTGTGAGGCTGATGACAGGCGATAGGAAGTTTCAGACTGATCCGACTACAGCTCTGCCCACTAGTGGCAATTTCACTTTTTTGCGCTTGCCTCAGTATCTTTGGAGCTTCTTAATGGATTTTCATGAAAGTTAACAAATGGATTTCTATTAAAAAGATGATACCTTCCTATTTTCTTACGAATATAACACATGTTGTACTTCCTAACGACCATTTTTTATTTAAGTTCATTTTTACATCTATTTCTCTATCCACCGAACCAAGTGAAGGATCATTTAACAAATTGGCCGGTTTTTCCTAATGTAAAGACCTCAGCATTTGCTGATTTTTGGACGGTTCGACTAATCTGGCTGCCCCTAGTTGCACTTTTGTTGTTTTCTCGCATGTGGAAATGTATCTCCTTTCTTCTTCAAATTTGATTGATGTGTTGCCATGGAGCTGATAGCAGATAATGACAAATTTCAGACTGATCTGAGGACCGCTGTGCTCCCTAGTAGTAATTTTGTTTTTTACATTTGCCGCTGTATCTTTGGAGTTCATTGATGGATTTTTGTGAAAAATAGGCTTATATTGAAAAGAAAAAGAATGCCATTCCATTCTCTGACAAAGTCAGCACATTCTGAACAGCCTAGTGGAATTTTTATTATTTTGAATCTGTTTTTGGCGTCTGCCTCTTTCTCTGCCATACGGCTCAAAAGATCACGATGAAACTTAGCATTTGTATGTATTCCTGATGATAAGACCATGGGTGATGTTGTTCCTTTTTAGGTAGGTCTGACTACTGTGGCACTCCTTAGTGGTGATTTTGTATTTAGGTAGGTCTGACTACTGTGGCACTCCTTAGTGGTGATTTTGTATTTAGGTAGGTCTGACTACTGTGGCACTCCTTAGTGGTGATTTTGTATTTAAGTAGGTCTGACTACTGTGGCACTTCTTAGTGGTGATTTTGTATTTAGGTAGGTCTGACTACTGTGGCACTCCTTAGTGGTGATTTTGTATTTAAGTAGGTCTGACTACTGTGGCACTTCTTAGTGGTGATTTTGTATTTAGGTAGGTCTGACTACTGTGGCACTCCTTAGTAGTAATTTTGTATTTTGCACTCACAGCTGTGCCTCCTTAATTCTTTGCAGGATCTTCATGAAAATTTTCAATTGTTTCTCTATAAATGTGCCAACGTCTGCCGCAACTTTTGGATGACTGACTCCTGCTGTGTTCCGTTATGACAGTTTTACTTGTACATTTGCCTGTGTATGTTCATAATTCCTCCATGTTTTTATGAAAATGGGGTAAACAAGTTTCTGTTCGATTTTGGGACAGATTCAACGTATTCTGAACCACATATTTTCCGTCTCCATATCAGCCCAACTGCTCTGGGGGATCATCATGGAAATTGCTAGATGTGTTCTACTAACAAGAGCAGAGCTGATGTGGATTTAGATGGGTCCAACGAGTGGCATTTTTTTCTTTTGTGGCTGTATTTCTCAAACCCTTACCAGATCTGCTGGAAATTTGCCAAGTGTATTTCTGTTGATTTGCAAACAGATGGATGAATCCAGCTACAGCTCCTAATGGCATTATACTTTTTTTCACAATTGCCTCTGTATCTTTAAAGTTCCTTGGTGGATTTTCATTAAATTCGGCATACAGTTTTCTCTTTGGAGACTACACCTTTCAGGTTTTTGACGAGTTTGGCATATTCAGCACCATCTAATGTTCATTTTTGTTGTCAATGGATTTTGTTTGCATGACGTGTATCTGAGGTATTGACTGAAAAAAATGATGTGTGTACAGTGTTTGTATAAAGCTTAAGCAGGTTTGTTGCATGTCATCCTGTCGTTTAACATATCTCAGTTCTTTCTTCACTGTAACATCTGTCATTAGTTGTGGAATGTTGGTTTGAAACTCGTCAATGAAAATACAGCTGAGGTAGAGATACTTCATCCCTACACAATTGGACATCTTTTCACTAGTTTGACCCTCTTTCACCTAATTTTTTGTCACCCCTGTTGTTGTCGCCCTCCCCATGTTGTTGTCGCCCTCCCCATGTTGTTGTCGCCCTCCCCATGTTGTTGTCGCCCTCCCCATGTTGGTGCCGTATAATCGGGGTATGCCACTGCTTCCGTATGAAGTTCATAGAACATTGGGCTACAAAATTGCTGGAGACCCAATCACATGCTGTATTTTAATCCGTATGCCATACTCTCAGGTTTCTTCGCCACCCGCTCTTCAGGGACCAATTAAGTACTGCCAAAACCCTTGAAGCTATCACCGAGGTGGTACAAGGCTTAAAATTAAGACTGCAGCCAGAGATGGAAAGTGGTAACAGCTCAGGGGATGTTCTAACTGATCAAAAGCTTCCCTACTGGTTATGCCAACCATATGTACGGCCCAGGTAGGTTTTGTTTGTTATGTTGCTTGTGCTAATCATTCAGCACTTGTTCCTAGTTCCAGTTGCTTGTCTGCTATGTACAGTAATGACTGAGCAGTTTCAACTGGTTTCTCAATACTAGTTTATTGTGAAAACATTGGTGGTTTCTGCATATTTATTAGTGGAGAGGTTTTCATAACGTTTGCTATTATGGTATAGTCATTGTGAGACTGTGGGTAAAATGTTGAAGTTACCAGTGTTTTAGTATTAAACCCATTGTTGCTCATTGTGAGACTGTGGGTAAAATGTTGAAGTTACCAGTGTTTTAGTAACCCAATGTTGCATCACTGTTTAAACCATGGTGCAACGATTCACCATCTTGTATACTGTGCAACCAGATTTCATAAATCCATTCCTCAAAATTCACTTTTCTTAAATGCTCGTGGATTATCGACTTAAAGATACATTACTAGCTTGTTTGAATAGAACTATTTAAGCTATGTAGTTGCTGCACAAGGACTAAGTAGACTATGTAGTCTTCTTATAGTGTGTTCTCATTGCTGAACAAGTCACATTCAGTTGCTTTGAACATTTATGTTGTATTTCTTGTCGAGTGATAGTGACTCTAGAAACCAGAATTTTGTGTTGGCAAGAAGACAAATTTGAAAGTTATGATTATGCTTATTTCTTTTTGAAATCAAATGTTGTTTCTGGCTGTCCTCTGCCGGTGCATTCTTTAGATGTATTTATATTCATTTGTGACGAATGTAGTGTATAGAATGTTAAACTTTCCTCTTAAGTGTGTATGATGGCACCACTACAAATTCGCAGTTATCAGTGTTATACGATCATGAATATGAAATTCAATAATTAACCATCGAGATGCATAAAAATTACAACCCCAAGTAATTGCTGCTGTTCTTTATTTCAGTCCTGAAGAGGCAAAAAAGAAACAGGAAAGGGGCATGACTGAGAGCCGAAAAAGGGAGTCTGAGGACAGTGAAAATAAAACAATATCCAGGAAGAAGTTGAAACGCATGAAAAAATATCCTCACAAAAACTTTGACAAACCTGGTAAAGAGTTTATCCCCTGTAGACAGTGTCAAAGTCCAAGAGGGTTGAAGTGTGACCATGAAATGTGTAAACCATGTTGTAAAGCTAAAGTATGGCAGGAAAAGTTGGATTGTGTTGGACATAAAGTGTATGTAAAAACAAAAAATGATTCAAAGAAGGACAGAGTGGGCCGTGTCAGCGATGGGAAAACAAGTGAGGAGACAACAGTGAGAATGCCTTAGCTGAAGTTTTGACTGTCCACTGGCAGTTTGCCAGATATTGGTGTATGGGTACAGGTATATGTACATGTTATTAATTATATGTTAACGTACCCAACTGAAGAGCTCTTTCCCAAGTATACGAACACATGTAACCAAGTGAAAACGGGTGTAATTTTGACATTTGTGACAACTAGGAATGGAAGGGCATTCTGAGAGTGATTCCAAGTTATACTTTGTTCAGTCTGCACTCTCGAAAGCATTTCCATACACAAATGTGTAAAAATTAAGAACACAGTAAACCAGGGTTGAATCGCAAATTGCTGGTAACCTGCACTATGTCACCTAGCACAGATATTTGTTGAAAGTTTGGTCAAAAACTGCCGAGTATGTTACTAGGAAGAGATGCGCCTTACTATATCTCAACACGGGTGAGAAACATGACCGCCGGTACTCTTAAATCGGACCGCCGCACCAGAAAATGGGACTGACGCACATAAAAACATGACCGCCCCACCAGAAAACAGGACCGCCGGGGATTGAAACCGCATATTGTCCGGCGGTCATGTTCAGTCNTCATGAACGTATGTCAAAGGGTTTTGGAGATAGAGCAGCGGACGCCGGACGGACGCCGCCCGGACGGACGGACGGAGATGACGGCATAATGCGTCCACATATAAATATGTGGGCGCATAAAAATTGCAACTAGGTGTCGCACCAGTTGGACTCGAGCTCGCACTACCTGAAGGAACACATGCCAATTTTCATAATGACCCTTAGAATGGTCTGGCCAATATTGAAATAGACGCCAAGAACTTGAAAACAGTAAAAATTGCCATTAAGGTCAGAGCTCCACATTAGCTTTTTTGACTAGTTGTCCTTTAGGGGCCTGTTCCAAGAACACTGGCTTAGTTAAGACAAATCTTATAAATCTAAGTCAATTTTAAGATAAAACTTACATTTTGTCTTCAGTTCAACAAACTTACCAAATGTGAGTTTCAAAGTTAGGATACTGAGACAATCTCAGACTTATGAAGTAAAAATGACCTTGAGTCAGTTTCTTGGAATGGGCCCTTAGACTTGATTTAATTCATCTTGTCCAAATCCAACATGAGTTAGTTCAAAATTTTCAAAGAATCAATATTTGTTACACATGTATTGGTCTCTATAGTTTGGGTCATTGGCAGGATCATTAACACATTTCAAATGTACAAATCCACAAATTATCCGTGATAACTTGTACGATTATCTATATTTTCAGAAAACTTAAATTTTAATCAAGACGCCCAAAAACAAGTTTCAATTTCAAATCCTGTGCGACTAAAAGCTGCCCTTGAAAACTGAGTAAGACGACATATTGACTGCGTTTGCTGGTTAGAATGGCCGATTTCTCTACGACAGAATTAATCTTAATATCTCATGGCAATCCCTGATCCAGACCAATGTTTTAGGTGCCTAGATTCTCGGTCTTGAAGTCAGTGCTCTCAACAGCTTGACATGATTTTCAAAGCAAATGATATCCCATATTGTAAAGCTAATGGGGGTAGGGGCATAGTGGTAGTCGGATCCCATAAACAGGGCTTGGAATTTCTGCGGAAACGTGGATTTCCGCTTTTTTCAAATGTTCTGTCCGCGTATTTTATTATATTTCCGCGTAAAAAAATCAGATTTGATATAAAGTTTCCGAGGCAAATTTATTTCTTACCGCGGTGTTGCCGACGACTTTCACCTCGAAAAGCGGAAGTTGCTCTTTATGTTTCGGAGGAACATAAATTGTCATCATTGCCGGGGCACCTGGGATAGCATGGTTTTCTTCAATGGCGTCTCGTGAGATTGTAAATTGCGGTGACAAATACTACGACTGCAGCCAAAAATGTGTGGAGGTGGGAGTGGACGGACGAGCTAAAAAGACGCATGCTTCTGGAGGTGGTACCTTTTTTAGTCCTCCTGATGTTTTGTCGACGAAAGGTCCACATCAACAAGAATTCGAAACCGCTCCCCATTTTCAAGTCTGGGTGCGCGCATGTTTAGGGCCGTAAAAATTTCCTCTTTTTTGTCATGGGTCATTCCAAGCCCTGCATAAACCATGTGTGCTGCCCCCATCCATAGGAAAATGTAAATTCACGATCATCCATCGAGGGATTTTGGAAATACAGCAGTGGAAGCCGGATGATAGTATTAATGTACCCACATTTATCTGATGAAGCCCAAAGTCCTGGGGGCCGTTCTGAAACTAACTTAAGTCTATTTTTTACAAGCCTAAGATTGGTCTCAACCTCCATACTTCCACATACGGTAAGTTAGTCATTGAAACTTTAAACAAAAATTGAGTCCAAACCTCAAGTCAAACTGATCACTTGGAACAGACTTGAGACGAACTTAAATTTTATCATAAAATTGACCTAAGTTTAAGATTTGTCCTAGCTAAGTCTGTTTATTTAGAGCAGGTCCTGACTAAGACATGCGATATTTTGAAAGCTAATCGTGATGAATGATGTTATGAATTGCAATGAAAGAAACCAATCAAACACAAAATCTATATTAGCAAGCATGAGATCAAGGCTCAAACACAACTTACATAGTCCTCAAACGCAGTTATTTTCTCTTCCAAATCATCAGTAGACACCTTTTCATCCTCGACAACGCATGCAATCTGCAGTTTCTTGATGCCATATCCAACAGGAACTAACTTAGCTGTCAACATATAACCATTCAATATACTTCTCACCATTGTCTGCAGCATTTGATAGACATATTTTACACACGTGAATTTTCATATATGAGAAATCAAAAACTTTACTTGACAATGACAAACGCATTATTGAAAGCCTAACAGTCTCAATATTTTCAACTTTTGTCCAAAAGAAGTTTCCAGATCAATACACACAATCACTTACAAGCACCCCAGACTAATCCATCCATTTCAATACTGGTCACACAATTCTTCAGTGCTTCCATGTCCGTTTCATCATCCCAAGGTTTGACATCCAACAAAATACTGGACTTGGCGATGACACCTGGCTCTGCAGAAGATACCACAAAGGAAATCAGAAGAAAGTCTCAACAAATGAGGTTTACTCAAGAATCTAACATGAGGATTTCTAAGGAAATGAATTTGATTGAATATAGCCCATACAGGGGAAAAATTAAATTCATGACAACTGACAAACTGAAGAAACAAGCTTACAAAATTTTGTTGACTTGCAAGTTGCTATTTTTGGTAAACTCTTCCCACTTTTCAATCTGCCTGTATAAGCGGGTATTTAGGCACATGGGAGGATGAATTAATATCCCGTATCAGCCACAAGAGTAAAACCAAGGAGAAAGTTAAAAAAAAAACATGTGAGAAAAGTTTGACTTTTATGCTTCAAGAGTATTTATAAATTTGTGTAAGGGCTGTTCCAGTAAAATCTGCATGGGAAGGGGGGAAGGCACCTTTTTTTCGCACCCACCACCCATATTTTTCATTTATTTCTTCAGCCTACCACCCATAGTTTTTTTATAAGTTTGAAATGCAACCACCTGTAATTTTCTTGTTCTTGTCGTTGACTGCACAGGTGCTTGAGTTTATCTGTTCCTCCATCACCACTAACGTCATTCATTACTAAGAAAACATATGTTTCTTATATATGATTAGCCATCGAGAAATTTGAGCACCTGTGGTTAAATGGTGTTATGGGCATGCCGATGAGGAGATCGGAGGGAGTGAAAAAGTCGGAGCTTTTTGCAAGTTGCATTTTTGTTTCAGTTTTTGATTCTGTGCGGATTGTTTATTAAATTTACTAAAATTACCCACCATCAAACATTTATGGCCCAATGAAACAACAACGACCTGTAAATTTTTATTTTTTTGAAGTACGACCACCAGTCATTTTGAATTTAAATCAAACGCAACCACCCATAAATTTTTATTTCAGTTGCCTTCCCCCCCCCTTCCCACACAGATTTTGCTGGACCAGCCCTAACACAGCTACACCAATTTAGAACTGAAATAACAAAAGGTGAAAATTAACTGTCACGCTACACCCCAGCCAAGGTATACCAATAATCAACGGACAAGCAACTTCTTGTCTGCTGAAAATGGCCCATATGGGGTGCTGTGGAAGTCAAACACGTCCTGTGCTCATACATCCCAACAATATGTCTTTGTTTCAAATTTGATTACATTATGTTTTACCAATAATGAAGGGGCAGGCAATATCAAAAATCAAAATGGCCAACAGAGGGTGCTACAGTAATCTATTTAAAAATTAGCAAGTGCCTGCGCATACTGATAAGCTATCTTAAAGTTCAATCAACATTTGGCAATCCACTTACACAATAATCGACGACAAGGAAAACCCTACCAAAAACTATAATGGCCTTCAGGGGGTGCTACTGCAGTCAAATCTGAGAGAAAATTGACTGGTAGAGGTGCATCCCGTCATGTATCTTTGTGTTAAGTTTTCCCTACAATATGTTAAGTGGTTTTGACACAAGCATAACAACCAACAGGGAGTGCTATGGTATCGATAGGTGGTGGTGCATCAGAGCCTTGAAACCTTGTGCCAAGTTTCATCAAAGCCTGTCAAGCTGTTCTGAGAGTATCGACAAACAAGGAAAATCTTGTTGGAAACTAAGC
Source organism: Phoronis australis (assembly GCA_002633005.1). Taxonomy (NCBI): domain Eukaryota; kingdom Metazoa; phylum Phoronida; family Phoronidae; genus Phoronis; species Phoronis australis. The sequence continues at coordinate 666,989 of NMRA01000046.1, read as the reverse complement.
GGCCTACAATGGACAAAGGACACAAAAAAGAACAAGACTAAGACATTCACATATGCAAGTATATTCACCTTTGTGCATGACACTTGGGCAAATTTAAAAAAAAATGCATTATATCAAATACAGGCATGCGGGGCTAATACACATGCAGGTGCAGGAATCCTTCACTTGACATACTTTTTTCTTTCTTGGCCTTGTAAGCAGCAAGACGTTCTTGTTTGATTCTTTCCGCTTCTTCATCATCACTATCATTATCAGAATTCAAAAAGTCATCATCATCATCGTCGTCATCCTCTTTCACAGTGGGTTTGGCAGGTGGCTAAAAATTGAGATTTAGTGAGTTCGATACATGGCAAAATTCAAAAACATCCTACAAGACTTGCATGTGAGCACTTCAATTTTGACCTCAATGCATTTAATACTGAAACTCTTTAAAGTATGTTCAGTGAAGTTTACCATACCAATGTTGTTCACAAACAAATTACAACGTTCATTTCAGTGTTACCTAAAGGGTAACAACACATTGTGAGACCTGCAAAGCACAAAACAGAATAAAAATATAACATGTTATCTTAAGCACTAATTAGGCTTCCCATGCAGCTACAAACATTTGGCCTATTAAAAACTTACAGCAGCAGCAGCAGGTGCGGCAGTAACAGGTGGCGTTCCACTACTCGACTTCTTCTCTAGAACAGCAACCCGGTTCTCCAACTTGGCTATGAGACTACGTAGATCTTTGTTCTCGGACTCCAGTCTTTCCAGGCGACCACAGAGTTCGCTAGTGTCCACACCAACCCCGACCGCCAGACCAGTGCCCTGGATGGTTCAATTTGTATAAGTGGCATAGCAGGAAATTATTGAGTCTATAATATTGACCATGCCATTTTGAAGGAAAGTGCAAAGAGCATGTGAGTTAAGAAGCAGCTTTGAGTTCTATGATATCATAGATACTTCTGAATAAGCAGTGTGGGAATTTCCTAATCCAGAAAATTATAAAATATCTAGATTAGCAGTCAGACATTTAAATTACAGACCGTAGAGCCGATAGGGAAGCGTTATCATTTTTCAATATGTTGGAGGAAGGTCTGATTACAAAATTGTAAAAGTAATTTTCATGGCTTATTTACCAGACCAGTGACCGCCCAAGAAATAATCAAGTGTTTTATATTTCTATTTGTAATGTACGCAACATCTCAAGATGATCATCAAAAAATAAACAGAAAGTTCACAAAGAGAGACAACAGAAAATTCATGTAAACTGAGGAAATCGAAGTGTATTGAAATCCTAAATATAAACGCATGAAATCCTTCAACTCATACTTTTGTAAATAGCAACCCACAGTGCCAGTTGAAATGAAGCTAATAAAAACATAAAGCATTAAGCATTCAGCTAGTAGTTATGTAGTGGGTGTGACAACATCAATTACTCACTTGCGTTGAGTTGAGTGAGTTTTTAATAAACTGCCGCGTCTTTTGTATTTCATTAACAAGAGAGCTTGATCCCTACAAAATACAATACTTGACAGTATTGAACCGCAGGTAAACTTATTCTAGACATGTCAGCAGTTGACTACGGCTAAAAAATTGGGAGCAAGTTCAAACGGACTAATCGACCAGAACTACAAAAACATGACAAACACGAGAGCTGCTCATCTCATTTTCTACAAATCCAACTGCTACAAACTTGTTTACAGCAAACCGCAGAGGTACAAACCGCACAGGTGGACAGCCAAGCACAATACCCGTACCATCGATAATCATGCAAATTTCACGTGTTGACAACCAAATTCACACCCATGCTAAAAGTATTTGACAGCAAGTTATGATTCTGCAACAAGTTTCTAACAGTAGTTTCCAACAGGGAAAAGATACCTCAAGTCCTTATTGCTCATAGAAGAACCTTTCAAAGAACATGCATACCAAAAATTTATCTTCAAAAAAACTCTGAAATGGAGAGCAGGTCACATGAGCCTCATTTGGACAAAATGACACTACAAATCCAGTTCTTGCTCAGACAAGCTCACCTCCACAGACAGCCCTTTGTGATCTTGAGCCAGCTTCTCTTGGTAAATCCGCTCCGCATCAGCCACTCTGTAGCTGTCAAACCATATTGACTCGTGCATTGATGGTGCAGCCATGTTGAGCCTGCCGGGTAAGCACATTATCAAACAATGAGTTAAACATGTGGCAAGCTAGTATACAGCTTTTAAGGAAATAGCTTGAACATTCCAAAGTTGAATGAAGCTCACCAGAGTTCAACATAACACGTGAAGGCCGACACTTATTTTGGTTCTGTAGGTTTTTCATTAGAAAAAACACGGGAGTGAGTGTTCTCGCGGACAAATGTCAGGCACTAGTTGGATATAATGGACCCCAACTTATTTCAAATAAATCCACTAAATGAATGATTTTGGTATCGTTGCATTCCTCAGACATCTGGCTATCCGTACAAATCCTTTTCATGACCCTCAATTACTCTAGTCTATAACTACGCCATTCCGAATTCGGTCCACTTTAGCCACGCGCATCGTGAAATCGGCAGCCATTTCAGGGAACATACTATATCTAGCACCATCTATCGGCGATTTGCTACAACACGCGTTGTTCCTTTTTCATCAGTCAACATGGACGACGATAACATGACGATGACAGATACGATTGTGAGAGAGAGACGACGAAGGTGATGACGAGAGCAGACGTACGATGATTAATAATGATGACGTTAATAATTGACGAAATCGACCAATGACGTTGACTGATGAAAAAGGAAAAGCGCGTGTTGTAGTAAATCGCCGATAGATGGCGCTAAATATAGTAAGTTCCCTGAAATGGCTGCCGATTTCACAATGCGCGTGGCTAAAGTGGACCGAGTTCGGAATAGCATAGTTATAGACTTGAGTAATTTAGGGTCATGAAAAGGATTTGTACGGATAGCCAGATGTCTGAGGAATGCAACGATACCAAAATCATTCATTTAGTCCTATATTTAGTGGATTTATTTGGAATAAGTTAGGGTCCATTATATCTGACTCGTGCCAAATGTCGTCCTCGAAAACACTTGACATCTAGCGGTTAACCGTTAGTTATCAATCCTGCCGAAAGGTGTCGCACTTTTAAAAATGGCTGCCTCACTAAATCCGCGTCGCAAATGAACGCTTTGGAAAAACTTGGAAACTGTGAATAATAATCGACCAATCAGTACAAGTAATACATTTTTGGAATCACCATGACTCGTAGGCAATGACCATCGCCTCTGTTCGCCCGAACCAGAGGCGATGTAGAGGCTATAGGCGCTCTGTACGCCGGAAGCTTTTCGGCGAATTATGCCTCGCACCGACTAAACCATCAAAGTCACGTTGTTATAAATACCTTTTGCGCATAGAGGAACACCTTAGGAGGTTGTCGATGTGTTTAAGTCCTTCCAACTCGAACAAATACTCCCGTTATGAAACTTTTTCTTCGATCAGTCCCTATTTCAGTTCCCCAAATCGTGAAATCAAAATTTTTGTACTACGCACGCTCCAACTTTTACCGCGCTCGCTAGGTGATGTGACTTCATAACCTCAATAATTTTTAAATAGGCCAAAGGTGAGCCATTGCGGTCTTGTCAGTCAAATGTTCGTTTCCAAAATGCCACCACTTATACTTGTCTTTAACTGGCGTTACTTGAAACTGTTTGTATTTCAATGAATTATTGTTTGTATTTGATAAAAATAAATGCTGTTGATATGACATTTAAAAGTCTTTGTGCACATATTTGACATTTTAATGTTTAACAACACGGCATATGCACGGCTGGTTCCCGGCAGCACGTACGCAAAGGGCGGGAACTTCAGCTTTCAAAGTTCGCCGGTAGGATCGCAACTTCTGACCTTCGGCCTGGTTAAAAAAAATGAAAATTTTGATTTCACGATTTTGGGAACTGAAATAGGGACTGCTCGAAGAAAAAGTTTCATAACGGGAGTATTTGTTCGAGTTGGAAGGACTTAAACACATCGACAACCTCCTAAGGTGTTCGTCTATGCACAAAAGGTAGTTATAACAACGTGACTTTGATGGTTTAGTCGGTGCGAGGCATAATTCGCCGAAAAGCTTCCGGCGTACAGAGCGCCTCTACATCGCCTCTGGTTCGGGCCAACAGAGGCGATGGTCATTGCCTACATGACTCGTTGATTCAGAAAATAGTAGTATCAAGTATGTACGTTAATGGAGTCGGATTGTAAACAATAACCCTTGTAAATAATAACCCGAAGGTCATCCACTATTTCCTTTTAGATCTTTTGGCAACTGGTGCTGCACTCTTGTGGCAAACTAATTTTGGAACTGGAAACATTTGGTTACGATACTAGTCAAGTGAAACGAGACAAAACATTTCCAACGCGAAAAGAAGAAAAATAAATGAAAGTAAATGATTTCACCTAAAACACACCAAATACCCTAACTTAAAGTGTTTAAAACATACAAATATCCTCCGAATTTTCCGTAGATTGACGAGGGACACGCACTGGCTCAAGACCGGAAGTAAAAGGAAGAAACTGGGACACGGCTGTTATACGTCAACTTTTTATACTAGATTACATTGGCCATACATTCTGCAATTTAAATTCTTCATAAATTTGGAGAACAAAAGAATAAATTTAATTATTTTACTGGTGCATTCATTTGGATATTTATCGTTCTACCGGAAATAGTCGGACATAGCCGAAGCTTTTCTCATTTCCTGAAGGAAAAGAGGGCTCTGTGGTCACAACAAAACAGTGTTTGAGGAATTTGATAGATAAACTGCTAATCAGTTCATGGGTTCATTTAGTGAGTATAACTACTTTAACCACTGTTAAAACATCAAACAGTTGAAAACTGTATGAGATATCAAGAACGACCCTCCTCTTGAGATAATTCTGTCAATTTGTCCAGTAAACGTTGTGCTTCCGGTGAATCATTGATTAGGAGCCTCTGTCAGAGGCTCTGACTCTGTTGACCACTATCGTGACGGTCTGTTGCCTAATAGCTGAGATGGTTAGCATGCTCACCTGTTTTATCGGGGTTGCTGATTCGATTCCTGGGTCGTTTAATCTCAGCTATTACTACAAAATCAGTGTTCTCCATGATCTGTTTGGATTTTGCCGCGTCAAGTTTGGGGAAATGCGCGTCAAGTTTAAAAAAAGCCTCGCCTTGGTACTTCAGCCCTCAGCATCTAATCAGAGCCTGATTTTACCAACATCAAACATAGCTCACTTTACTTAGAGGCAGTTAATAGTACCGTATTCTCTGTAATAAGGCGCCCGGGTTGCTTACTCTCGAGTTCCGAATAGTCGTATATATACGATTATTTTTTTCAGACTCGTTTTCCGGTCTATACGATGCTTATTCGGGTCTCTACGTTTATAAATTTTCTAACTTTTTTCCACTCTCCACGATTATTTGTTTCAGCAAGTTCTATTCATTACAAATTTGTTACTCCAAAACTTAGCTATAGACACCAGGTATCGTACCTTGGCCGTAAAATGTGGTGTCTTCGCTCTAAACCTCTAGACCACGAGACACTAGGTTCTGATTTCGTAATTTAGAAGAGCTATATACGACTGCGCGTTACACACGGAAGTCACATGTCATGCACATTAAAAGATTTTATTCGCCAAAATGTACAACTGTACGTTTCAAAGCGTAAAATAATCGGACTCCCAAGCAACGGTTTAAGCAACGGCTTTCTGTTGGACGGCCAGAATGTTATTTTGGACGGGTTCGACGGGATCGGTCAGAATTAAGAAAGTGTTGGCAAAATTTAAAAAGCATGAAATGATTACCACTTCTCTTAATATTAACGGCTGACTGCTCAAAGAAATAGGCCNTGTCTGCGATGACAAGTGACAGGTATGTTGCGCACAAAGTGTCAAAAAGTAGGTCACAACTGACCAGTTCAGTGTACATTTTTGAAACATATATAAATACCTCCAGTGGAGATGTTAAGGCTATAGATTAGAGAAAAGACAATGTTGACCACTGATATTGAACTCTAGAAACTGGCATCGAGTTTGGAATTGGTATTTTGGAGAACACTGCAAATGACATAGTCGACATGCGGCAAATGGATGATCTACCAATGAAGCACTGCTAGCGCGCATGGTTGTTATGTCTAATGATGGTAAAAGTTCCACGAGTCCAGGACATGTGTCGAGACAACCTTGTGTTCACCTGTATTGTGGTGGTAAAGGTACTATGGGAAGTTGATGACCTGTATGCGAGACAACCTGGTGTTCACCTTCCTGGTGGCACGCCTGATCCGTAGGAAAGGAAGTAATGTTGTAGATGGGCTTCTGGCGAATCGTGTGAGCCTTTGTTAGCCACGCGCTTACGTGCAATTGCCTAATACTTGAATGATTAGCATGCTTGCCGGTTTTATCGGGGTCAATGTTTTTTTTTTGTTCGCATTTTACAGGTCGCATTTTTCGTCCGATTCCCACGAAATTTACTCACAACCGGTAGCCCCGGAAGTTCTGGAAGCCTATGGTTTTTCGTCATGATCCGATATAAGATGGCGGAAATGGTAGCCATTTTGTTTCCAATTTCAGATTCAAATGCTGATAGAGTCTGCAATTTTGGACATACATGGCTGAAAATGTGTAGGATTATAGCAGTGGCCATGTACTACTGATTTGCTGCATATCGTTAACTTCCGGTCAAAGATGGCGGATATATTGGCTATTGCGCATGCGCGCCTCAATTTTGGGATTAAAATGTTTTGTCCTGTAGAGAGTGCATTATTGGACCAATTTTTAGTGTTGGTTTCTTACGGGGTGCTAATAGTATTTGGTACTCAACCGGAAGCTGATTTCAAGATGGCGGATCTGGCGCAGTTTCACCCATTTTCAGTCGTGCTGGGGTGCCATTTTGAACTGGAAAAAAATTGACATGAATTTTTGCATGTGGATTCTCTGAGATATACTCTTTGAAATGACCCCTAACACTTTTTTTCTCAAACTTACCATTTTTGAGTTATTTGACTTTCAATTTTTAAAAAATGCAAAAATTTTCGAAAATTAAACGAAATTTTGCGAAAGTGCTTTGTTAGATAGAGTTTTCAACGGGCTTTCACATGGTATTTTCCGTTTTTGCTAGAATGTCTACTTTTTGAATTATTTGAGATTTCTGATAACGCTGTTCCTTTGTTGACTGATTTTTGTTGGTTTACCCTATATTGAACAAGACTATAGCCTATTTGTTGCTCATTTCTGACATCTTCGTTCGTCACATGAATGTGATCATATTGTTCATAAACGCCACCATCATCATCATAATCATCGTCGTCATCTTATCCATTGTCGTCTTTTCAGTTAATTTCGCCAAGTGTCGCTCCTCTCGGCGCTTTCATTTTTCTTGCGCCTGCCTCAATATCCAGCAAGTTCATTGATGTATCTTTTTGATATTTTAAAAATGTGTTTTTTGTGGCGATCATGGCTGTTATTGATTTTCGGACCAATCTGTCTACTATGGCGTCTCCTAATGTCAAATTTATGCACCAATGTCACAGTATCTACCATGTTCCTAATATTTATGAAGTTTGGCAAGTGGTTTCTACTTAAGNATGCTTCTTTGCATTATTATTCCAATCCCATCTACATCATTATTAGATTTTGCACTTCCTATTATTTCCATCTACCGTTACTACATTTTACGCAAATTTGTAATCAATGTTATTATTCCAGTCTATATTATTTTTAATTTTCCACAAATTTCCCGTCTATACCATTATTCCTAAGAATTTGCTGTTTTGCATTATTATTCTCTTCTATAACATTATCAGATTTTACCTAAATTTGTAACCAATATTATTATTCCAGTCTATACTATGTTTAAATTTCCACAAATTTGCCGTCTATACCATTATTCCATTCTATACTATTATTAATTTTTTTTCGACAATTTCCGGTCTATACTATTATTCTACTTTTCTAGTGGCAAAAATGTTGGGTCTATACTGTTATTAGAGTCTCTACTATTATTAAAAATCGTGAAATTTTCCAGTCTATACTATTATTGCTGTCTCTACTACTATTCGGAACTCCAGAGTAATAAATTTCGTTTCGGGGGGAAGCACTTATTGTAACCCAAGGCAGTTGAAACTCAGTCTCCAATGAAATCGGAAGCTAGGATTCATCAAATTTACGCTATGAGGTGTATCTGTAGCCTATGACTAACTTTCTACAAAACTGGCGCACTGCAATAAAACTTCGTTGTTGAATTATGATCATTTTACTGAAAATTGTGCTGAAATCCCACGGCTAAACCTCGCCGATGCGCTGCTGCCTCCCGATCGTCGACAGGGCAGCTTGAAAAAAAATATAGTTTCGACTCAACAAATTACCTGAAACCCTCGCTTAAGTTTTCCAAATAGCGTCCCTAAGATTCTTAAGTTCCTGTGGCATCGGTATTAAGAACAAGATGGGTTCAAATCTGCGGAAGATTGTACCCCAGCAACATGAGAAAAATCTCTGGATGAACACACATGTCGTAGTCAGGTGACCTTTGTTTTGAAGATCGTCTACGTGTGTGAGTGAGCGCGTGAATGTCATAAGCGGAGTAAATGCAATGTAACGGTTTAGGTGTGCATTGTAACTAAAGAAATAACATGAGCAGTATCACAAGAACGCGTTTTATTCAGCACTTGCTGATCACATCTACTATTAAAGCGTACGAGAATTGTCTCGGTAGGGCCTAAGGCCAAATGTCATTAAGTCGCTGGGTGTCTGGATGTGTGGGGGCGGAGGTGTCCACTATCAGTGGGGCATTTTATCAGATATTTTACTTTAAAAACACCAGTTATGAATACTTTGAACAAGTGATTAATAAAGCAATCTCTCTTAAAAATAACGCACCAGTTTTTACGGCATTAGAAACTTTCTGAAATTAGTTTCATGGATAGTTCCCGAAGACTGATGTCTGCGATGACAAGTGACAGGTATGTTGCGCACAAAGTGTCAAAAAGTAGGTCACAACTTACCAGTTCAGTGTACATTTTTGAAACATATATGAATACCTCCAGTGGAGATGTTAAGGCTATAGATTAGAGAAAAGACAATGTTGACCACTGATATTGAACTCTAGAAACTGGCATCGAGTTTGGAATTGGTATTTTGGAGAACACTGCAAATGACATAGTCGACATGCGGCAAATGGATGATCTACCAATGAAGCACTGCCAGCGCGCATGGTTGTTATGTCTAATGATGATAAAAGTTCCACGAGTCCAGGACCTGTGTCGAGACAACCTTGTGTTCACCTGTATTGTGGTGGTAAAGGTACTATGGGAAGTTGATGACCTGTATGCGAGACAACCTGGTGTTCACCTTCCTGGTGGCACGCCTGTTCCGTAGGAAAGGAAGTAATGTTGTAGATGGGCTTCTGGCGAATCGTGTGAGCCTTTGTTAGCCACGCGCTAACGTGCAATTGCCTAATACTTGAATGATTAGCATGCTTGCCGGTTTTATCGGGGTCAATGTTTTTTTTGTTCGCATTTTACAGGTCGCATTTTTCGTCCGATTCCCACGAAATTTACTCACAACCGGTAGCCCCGTTTAATTTTCGAAAATTTTCAAATTTTGCATTTTTTCGAAAATTAAACGAAATTTTGCGAAAGTGCTTTGTTAGATAGAGTTTTCAACGGGCTTTCCCATGGTATTTTCCGTTTTTGCTGGTATTATCCCCTCTGTTGGGAAATTGTATAGTGGTGCTGTATGTGATGCACACAGTAGGTGTATATCAGCACTACACGTTGCTCTTGTTTCAAGGTTGAAAGGAACATGATTCTTCGGATACTTGCTGTGGGTTCAGTAGTCATGTTATGTGAAAACAGATTTGAGTTTAATGATTCAGAAAAGCTGATGTTGGGCTGATTTAATGACAGTCGTGAAGGTTGGTGCTTCTCTTAGCCAGTCCTGCATCATCTTGCATGTTCTTAAAAAAAGCACACACGAGGAGCAGGTGTTAAGGGGTTGGTTCCATTTTGAAAATTTTCTTAAAACCTGTGTAAACCATCTATAAGTAAAAGAAGAAAATCAATATTTTTGAAAACACCTTTAATGTTGAAGGCACTCTACCAGATGGAGTGTATTTGGGTGTATAATTTTGAAATTGTTCACAAGTAAGGTTACAAGAATAAATGAAGATGTTACTGAGCCAACAGGAGACATGAAAGTTGAGTTAATTATTACAGAATCGCACCAAACACAATTTAATGAATAACTGAAATTTTGTTTTTTCATGTTTATCATAAAAGACATTTACTAGTTGCAGTGCACCAAGTTAGGAAATTTAATGAAAAAGAGCAATTTTACCAATTAGGTTTAATTGAAAAGTTGACAGTTGATTTGTAATTTTATCCATCTAGTTATAGGGTGGTCCTAGATAGAAGTCTTCTTTGTCCAAGAGGTAGAAAAAGGCGTTGTTATATTGGCCTTGTTTTAGAAATGTTGGGGTGATATATATTCTAGTAATCATCTTCGAAAATGTCGCATCAACGGATACTTGTCAAGTTAATTCAACTTTCTGCTATATCACAGCAGCAAAACTTTGCCGGCATTGAAAGGTTGAACTTAGTAAATGCAGTCGAGAAAATCTTAAACAAAGTAATTTATTTTAGGTTTTTGATCTGCAGATAGTGGCTTAACGCGGATTCTTTGCAGTGGGAAGTATATGGAACACGATGTCCTTGTTCATCTATTGATATTTCAAAAGGTTTGCCTGTTTTCCGCAAGGCATGTTTCCCTCCGCACAGTACTGGAAATTTGGTGTCATTAAGATAGCAGTAAAGGTGTTAAAACGCTGTTTAGTTTGAAACCTCCCGTCTGCATTACATGGGATCTGTCCACCAAAGACCTAATTGCCATCTGGCACGATAGTGAATTTCAGTATGGTGCAGCTATTTCTTAATTCACCTATTTACCTGTAGCTTGATGTATGATAATACAAGTAATTATATTTGTCTGAAATTGGAGACAATTTATTGGGGCTTAACACAAAGACATCATTCATAATTCAATTTTACCAAAATTCCTCTAAGAAGAATACTGTGCAGAAACAGAGTGTGTATGACGTCTAGCTAGTTTTGTAATTATAAATATAAATATTGCCAAGTTTGGGCCAACGGACTGTTAGGTGCGGTTTTATTATCTTTGATTTACACTTGTATATTTTAGGCATTACTTCCTGGTACATTAAGTTATTTAACCAATTGTTCTTCACATAAATTGGTTTAATGTTAAGAGTGACGTCCAAGTGTTCATATGGCTTGCTTCATCTGGATTTCACCATTAAGTTTTGTTTTCAGAAGAAGCATCGGCATGGAAGACTTGTTTGTTCTTTTTGCTCTATGCATACTGTGTTAGGCATCTAACTGTAGGTTGGAGCAGATGTGTTTCATTTGTTCACCACGTGTTACAGTTGTTCCATTGATTTTTTAGGATGTTCCTTGCATGCACTCTAATGGTAGCTACATCAATGACTAACAGTGGAGGCTTTGATGGGTTCTTGCTACTCGCACAGAGCATTAGAAGCTGGTTTTGTCATGGCCACTAGTCAGTCAAAGGTACCTTCTTCAAAGTCAAGGTTTGGCTTTGGCCTGCGTCCACCATCTTCTACCTTGCAGCCTCACTGTAAAGAAGATGTGAGTCTGATAAGAAATGGTGATAGTGGTCATCAAGAAGGTGTGAAGAGTACAAACTCTTTCAACAGAGTAAAATATGATCCAGGACAAAGGAGTGGGAAATTAAAGAAAGTCACTAAAGAAAAAGATGTGATTAATTCAGAAATCAAACAATCAACTACAGATCAACCAGAAATAGTTGCCAAGGGACAAAAAGCTAGTGGTGAAACAAAAAAGTATGTAATTGGAGGCCAAGCCAGTGTGAGCAAGTCAAGGGAGAATGTCTTTATTAATCAGTCAAAGGATGAGCAAGCAAAATCTAACGTTGGGAAAACAACTTGTGTGAAATCAAGTGAGAAGTTACATGAAGTCAGTGTGCAGAGACGGTCTTTTGGGTTTGGATTCAAGCCTTCAAATGTGCCAAAGATAAAAAATTCTCCTTCAACATCAAAAGAAAATTTGTCTTGTCAGAAGGATGTTCGTGGTGCCACTGTAAATTCGTCCTCTAAGTCCGAAACTTGTTCTTCTAAAGGCATTGCGTCAGTTAACAAGTTGATACCTCCGTCAGGGATTTCAAAGCTACCGAAGAGCAATGGTGGATCAAAGGAGAATTTATCTAATAAAAACATTTCTTCGATTAGTAAACTGCCAAATAAAAACATTTCCAGAGAAAATTTGATCAAAAATGCTGTGAGCAGTGAAAAACTTTCTTCTGGAAAGCACCAAGACTTGAAGCTAAAACACGATTCACTTGAGAAGAACTCCTTGGGAAATATCAAGAACAGGTCAAGGGAAAGTTTGACTTTTCCTAAAACTAATATTGGCTCTGTAAATAGAAGTGAAATCTCACTGCAACCAAATTCTGCCAAAAATGTCAAAAGCAGACCTTCCTCCTTGATTTTACCTGTTAAAGCTCAGCCTAGGTCCACTAGTTTTGTTAGGCCTCGTCCATTATCTACATCGTCTCGTGTCTCCACTAGTGAACGCTCGCAGAAGACTATTTCTAGTGCAAGTATTGACTCCGCAGACCTGATGTTAAACACAGAGATCTCTTTGGATGAATCAGATACTTTTAACTCTACGTTTGTCCTTGGTAAGCAAGAGAAGGAGATTGTGTGTTCACCGGTTTGTGCTGTGAGTGTACCTGAAGAAGAGGATGTATGGGTGAAGAGGACTGATATAGACTGTGTGGTCAGTCCAGAGAGCTGTGCTGGCCGTGCAGATGAAACGTCTGGTTATGACACTATTCTGGAAACTACTAATCGCCTGCCTGTTGTGTCACCGCAGCCTTCTGAGGCTGAGCACGGGTAGGTAGAATCACTGACATGTTTTTGAGATTTTATCACTGTTTACTACGTCAAATATTCTTCATTTTTGGCCGTTTTGGGTATTGATTTTTTGTACCCTGTACCATTAGTGTGTTGTATTGAATAGTTTACACTTAATAAGAATTGACCTGAGGAAAGTTGTGGATTGAAACATACACGCTTCAATACTAGATAGCATGTGATTATTGTAACATATTTTTATCCAATTTTGTGGTTAGGTGTTTAGTGTTGTTTGAATTATCCAGTCACTGTTATATTATTTGTTAGATTTATAAACCCAAAACAAATATTCGGGCACATGTTTGCAGACCAGTCAACAACTGTGTTGTTATCAATCAGTAAGTTGATATCATAACAATTATTAGTCTCATACATGCTATATGTTGGTCACATCAAGTGACCTATAGTTAAAGGTCTTTCCCCTGACCGTGGCTCAAACCCGGGACTTCCCTCTAACTGTGCAGATGCTCTAGTCTACTGAGCTGTCAGAGTCAGTTACAGAAATCCAACCGTAGCTCAGTGGACAAGAGCATGTTCACAGTTAGTGGTAAGGGTTTGAGCCCCAGTCAGGACAGAAATCTTTTCAGACTTAAATGTTGGTCATGTGATCTGACCAACATGTGGCGGGTATGAAACTTAAAATTATTACTAATCCCGTTTTAAACTTCTTTGTCAGTGACAAATTAGTTGTCAAGGAAATGAACAGTGTGCAATTATACACCTTCCTGGCTTAAAATACCCACTGTGATTTCACTTTCAACTGATAGTACTTTGTGTAATATTACAAATATACACTTTCCAGCAAGTTCTATTCAACAAAATTCTTAACTGAAGTATTTGCATCCCTCTATACTGTATACTGTATTTTTATTCTATATCCATACTTATGGAGATCAAAGGAAAATAATAAATAAAAACAAAGGAAATTTGTTGTTTGAGATTGGTGAATTAGAGAAAATATTTACCCTTAGCAGGGTTATCAAATGTTGATGTATTTATGGAAACAAATATATGTTTAATAATTACAATTATGTGTCTGGATCATTAATGAGTCACCAACCATTTACACGAGCAGCTATGTCTTTGGCATCATATTTTTTAGCTTTTGATTTCCTGATTTGTTATATCTTGTAGTCAACAACGTGCAGGCCGTGTGCGCCACCTGTCAAGCTTAGATGACACTGAACAGATTGCCATAGATGTTCATTTGTATCGCAGTATGCTACAAGAAATCACGTGGACAAAGACCATGCTATTAAAACTGAAGAGGATGTTATTACAGGTAACCCCTGTTTTGAATCATGTTCTGAAATTTGGTTATTCTTTGATGAAGTTCCCCATTTTGGTATAAAATGCATTGTTTTGTAAAACCTGTTCAAACTGCATTTCACCTTGTTTATATCTCATTCAATAACAATTCAAGATTGGATAAGTGTGGTAATGTTTTTATTCCCCAAAGCACTTCAACATTTACGGCTAAACAGTGGCAAAGTGCAACTTAATCTAAATAATGTTAATGATTTTGTAAGTCAGTAGACTGTTCGGAGTATTTTATTTTGCTGGCAACTTGCTTATTTACCATCCGCTCTTTTGTAGGAAAATGAGCCTGCCCTGGTAAGTTCATTATTTAACAACTAAGTCTTTATCTCTGTCAAACTGCAGATCATTTTAAAATCATGAATCATACTTGTGAAAGGTAATACTCTTTTGGTGTAACAGTATTTTCATCTGTTTTTGCTTGTTTTTTTTTGCTTTAATATTTTAACTGATGTCTCTATTCTATAAAGTTACTGTGTGGATTGACTAACTGTTCTACTAGTAAAGTACCTGCCTTAATAAGTGTTCTACTGGTGATGTACCACCTTTAGTAAGTGTTCTACTAGTAAAGTACCTGCCTTAATAAGTGTTCTACTAGTGAGGTTCCACCCTTAGTAAGTGTTCTATTGGAGCAGTACCACCCTTAGCAAGTGTTCTACTGGTGAGGTACCACCTTTAGTAAGTGTTCTACCGGTGAGGTTCCTCCCTTAGTAAGTGTTCTACTGGTGAGGTAACACCCTTAGTAAGTGTTCTATTGGTGAGTTACCAGCCTTTGTAAGTGTTCTATTGGTGAGGTACCAGTTTTAGTAAGTATTCTATTGATNCGCAGAAGACTATTTCTAGTGCAAGTATTGACTCCGCAGACCTGATGTTAAACACAGAGATCTCTTTGGATGAATCAGATACTTTTAACTCTACGTTTGTCCTTGGTAAGCAAGAGAAGGAGATTGTGTGTTCACCGGTTTGTGCTGTGAGTGTACCTGAAGAAGAGGATGTATGGGTGAAGAGGACTGATATAGACTGTGTGGTCAGTCCAGAGAGCTGTGCTGGCCGTGCAGATGAAACGTCTGGTTATGACACTATTCTGGAAACTACTAATCGCCTGCCTGTTGTGTCACCGCAGCCTTCTGAGGCTGAGCACGGGTAGGTAGAATCACTGACATGTTTTTGAGATTTTATCACTGTTTACTACGTCAAATATTCTTCATTTTTGGCCGTTTTGGGTATTGATTTTTTGTACCCTGTACCATTAGTGTGTTGTATTGAATAGTTTACACTTAATAAGAATTGACCTGAGGAAAGTTGTGGATTGAAACATACACGCTTCAATACTAGATAGCATGTGATTATTGTAACATATTTTTATCCAATTTTGTGGTTAGGTGTTTAGTGTTGTTTGAATTATCCAGTCACTGTTATATTATTTGTTAGATTTATAAACCCAAAACAAATATTCGGGCACATGTTTGCAGACCAGTCAACAACTGTGTTGTTATCAATCAGTAAGTTGATATCATAACAATTATTAGTCTCATACATGCTATATGTTGGTCACATCAAGTGACCTATAGTTAAAGGTCTTTCCCCTGACCGTGGCTCAAACCCGGGACTTCCCTCTAACTGTGCAGATGCTCTAGTCTACTGAGCTGTCAGAGTCAGTTACAGAAATCCAACCGTAGCTCAGTGGACAAGAGCATGTTCACAGTTAGTGGTAAGGGTTTGAGCCCCAGTCAGGACAGAAATCTTTTCAGACTTAAATGTTGGTCATGTGATCTGACCAACATGTGGCGGGTATGAAACTTAAAATTATTACTAATCCCATTTTAAACTTCTTTGTCAGTGACAAATTAGTTGCCAAGGAAATGAACAGTGTGCAATTATACACCTTCCTGGCTTAAAATACCCACTGTGATTTCACTTTCAACTGATAGTACTTTGTGTAATATTACAAGTATACACTTTCCAGCAAGTTCTATTCAACAAAATTCTTAACTGAAGTATTTGCATCCCTCTATACTGTATACTGTATTTTTATTCTATATCCATACTTATGGAGATCAAAGGAAAATAATAAATAAAAACAAAGGAAATTTGTTGTTTGAGATTGGTGAATTAGAGAAAATATTTACCCTCAGCAGGGTTATCAAATGTTGATGTATTTATGGAAACAAATATATGTTTAATAATTACAATTATATGTCTGGATCATTAATGAGTCACCAACCGTTTACACGAGCAGCTATGTCTTTGGCATCATATTTTTTAGCATTTGATTTCCTGATTTGTTATGATATCTTGTTGTAGTCAACAACGTGCAGGCCGTGTGCGCCACCTGTCAAGCTTGGATGACACTGAACAGATTGCCATAGATGTTCATTTGTATCGCAGTATGCTACAAGAAATCACGTGGACAAAGACCATGCTATTAAAACTGAAGAGGATGTTATTACAGGTAACCCCTGTTTTGAATCATGCTCTGAAATTTGGTTATTCTTTGATGAAGTTCCCCATTTTGGTATAAAATGCTTTGTTTTGTAAAACCTGTTCAAACTGCATTTCACCTTGTTTATATCTCATTCAATAACAATTCAAGATTGGATAAGTGTGGTAAATGTTTTTATTCCCCAAAGCACTTCAACATTTACGGCTAAACAGTGGCAAAGTGCAACTTAAACTAAATAATGTTAATGATTTTGTAAGTCAGTAGACTTTTCGGAGTATTTTATTTTGCTGGCAACTTGCTTATTTTACCATCCGCTCTTTTGTAGGAAAATGAGCCTGCCCTGGTAAGTTCATTATTTAACAACTAAGTCTTTATCTCTGTCAAACTGCAGATCATTTTACAATCATGAATCATACTTGTGAAAGGTAATACTCTTTTGGTGTAACAGTATTCTCATCTGTTTTTGCTTGTTTTTTTTGCTTTAATATTTTAACTGATCTCTCTATTCTATAAAGTTACTGTGTGGATTGACTAACTGTTCTACTAGTAAAGTACCTGCCTTAATAAGTGTTCTACTGGTGAGGTACCACCTTTAGTAAGTGTTGTACTAGTAAAGTACCTGCCTTAATAAGTGTTCTACTAGTGAGGTTCCACCCTTAGTAAGTGTTCTATTGGAGCAATGCCACCCTTAGCAAGTGTTCTACTGGTGAGGTAACACCCTTAGTAAGTGTTCTATTGGTGAGTTACCAGCCTTTGTAAGTGTTCTACTGGTGAGGTACCAGTTTTAGTAAGTATTCTATTGATGAGGTACCACCCTTAGTAAGTGTTCCACTGGTGAGGTACCACCCTTAGTTAGTGTTCTGTTGGTGAGGTACCACCTTTAGTAAATGTTCTACTAGTTAGGTACCACCCTTAGTAAGTGTTCTATTGGTGAGGTACCACCCTTAGTAAGTGTTCTATTAGTGAAGTACCACCCTTAGTAAGTGTTCTACTACTGAGGTACCACCATTAGTAAGTCCTTCTCTAACTTACATTTTGCTTGTTTTCTTTTTAGAATGGCTTTTGTTCTGTGAGCTCGCTAGCTGATGCTGACAAAGTGGATCAGTTAGAAGCTCTTGCCCAGGTTTGTGGCTGCTTAATTCGTGTAGTAATTCTTAGTTTACTTGTCTTATGTTCACTAGGTCAACAGCAGCTTTTTTATATGATGAGTGTTTCAAATTGCCCGTTATGTTGTTTTTTAAATCATGGAAATTTCAATATTTCACTGCATACTATTTATATTGCATGTTGCTCTTTTCATTTGCTCTTGGACTGTCTAGACCCCATTGGACTGTCTAGACCCCATTGGACTGTCTAGATCCCATTGGACTGTCTAGACCCCATTGTACTGTGTAGACCCCATTGGACTGTCTAGACTCCATTGGACTGTCTAGACTCCACTGGACTGTCTAGACCCCATTTATGTTTTGGGTAAATGTTAGCTAATACAGAGTATGCTTAATGTTGATTTTTTTCATCTTTTAAAAGGAAAACAAAATGCTCAATGAAGAGATAGCCAGGTTAAAACTTGACATGGCTACCAGGGACCAACGGATCACACAGTTGTCTGAGGCACAGGTTGGTTGCACTCTGGCGTGTCTTGTCATTTGTACCCTTCATTTGATGTCTTAATTGCAAGGCTGTACCAATCAGTTTTCTTATGGTTATATAGGAACGTCAATTCAAAATCACTTGTCAGAAAACCTAGTATGTCAACTAGTAAAAATATATATTTTCTGAAAGAAGAAAGATCAGGGGTTATATGTCATTGTTATTATAATGTAGCCACCTTTTTATATCAAATTTTAACAAAGGTACATTCATAGCACAACAACCCCTTAGTCGATTATTATGAAACTTTTACATGAAAACATGCTGACATCTCTCAACACTGTCAGGAATTTTTGATTTCTGAATAGTTTGCTTTCTATGCCAAATTAACTTGCAAAACTTAAGGTCTTCATATGATAAAATAAAACTAGGCTCTAAAAAATCATATCAGTTTTAAAATTGATAAGTAAATATTAAAACTGGTAAGTTTCTGCGAAATCCGCCGACCCATTTTTGAAAGCGCTCGTTCCTAAGTTCAAACTAAGTCGATTTGCTGAAGCCGCGAAAAAGCCAAAAACATCGCGAGTCGTCAAAGTCTCATGTCTGCGACTCAAGTGATGGTTTTTACATCAATATTTTTCTCACCATTTTTGTTTTGAAGTACAACAAACTACTTTGTTGCTTATAGAAATGACTAACTTGCTACAGATAGCATTTTTCTCAAAATTACTCTCTAAACAGAACAGAATTTTTAGTCTGAACTCACATTCAAAAAACCCAATATGTCATTTTGAGTCATGCCCACTAATCATGGCAATTGAAATTGACCTCAATTCTCTTTAGAAATGTCATTATAATTTTAAGATTAGTAGCACTTTTGTATCTTTTATGGGGATTTTGAAAGTCAAAAATGTCATGTCTGACAAAACGGACACTGTGAAATCCACCAGCTACAAAATGGGCAATAGAAATCAAGTCTGAGCACGTAATTGAAACAGCAAAACGTTAAATTACAGATGAAATTAATGAATTTGGGTGAGAAGTATTTTTTCACAATTTGCTGTGTTCATGAACACATTGCCGGATCTTGTGCTGTGACTTAGTGCCTTCCTCATACATTATTAACAGCCATAAGTACGCAGTCGCACAACTCCCTCAGGATCAAAACTACATTTTGTGTTCGTTTTCCACGGCATCTTTCTATGGAATGTAAACCTCGTTGACTCAATATTATGGAGACTCAGGGAATGAAAGGACTGAGGGTACATACGGAAGTGCTCTACGCTTGGTGGGAGATTTGATTTGATTGACAGCTCTGTAACAAGTGTACTGATTATGCCATGTACCTTTTGTATTGTGACATGGCACAATTGAAAAAAATTCACATGGGACATGCAAATGCCACATTTGGGAATGCAATGTTCCATGTGAGAAGTGACATTTGTCACATGGAACATGAGGTTTTGAAAGTTAATTACAGCTAATTAGAAAATCATTTTGGCAAAGTAAATATTGAACTGAATTCACAGATAATAAAGTTATCTATTGCACCCACTTTCAATTCGATTGAGCTTTGTGAAAATCTCATGTATTTTGGAATGCATTCTTTGAACTTTGATAAGTAGTAAACAAATTTCAATGTCATTGATGTGAGTCTGGAAAATTGTTGTTTTTTTTCTATTATAAACAGGCAAAATGTTGATTCTAGAGTTAAGTAGAAACTTAGATAAAAGATTCATTCACTCTGGTATCCAATGTTAGAAAGAATAAAAATTTAAAAGTACATATCCTTAATGCACCGGAATGACCTCATGACCCAAATTGAGTTTCTGGCGACCATAAATTGGTGTCTTTTTGGATTATAATTTAAAAACTTTGTTTCAACAAAATTAGTATGTTCTTTGTGTTCTAGAAATTTATCACTTCAATTCTGCGACATCAAATTTTACTAACTGACTTGTAGTTATATTTTACTGATGGAGACATTTGTTTTCTACTTTCAGTGTCATGAAGCTAAAGAAACCTACAACGCCACTACTCAAACAGACAAGGTAAGGCTTTAGTAATCCAGCACAAGCTATTGGCATAAACACTCTAGGTATTGAGCTATTGGCATAAACACTCTGGGTATTGAGCTATTGGCATAAACACTCTGGGTATTGAGCTATTGGCATAAACACTCTGGGTATTGTGGTACAGGACATTGGGCTGTGACCCGCATGTTCTGTCTAGCATGTGGTATTTAGGGAATCCATCTGCGCATGAGTTGGGATTGCTGAAGTTAGATGCTTGGTGAAATATACCAGTCTATCAAAGCACCGTATACTGCCTTCAGTTACAATTTTGTTTGAAACCTTGGTAAGTTGTTCAAGTCTGCCTTTGGCATGAGTAAAATAGAAGTCAAAACCTTGTAAGCGAGCAGGTGTTGATATCTGATCAAATACAGGCATGCTTTATTAGATAGGCAAGTGTTTCACACAAACTTTATACAAGTCACACACAGCACTATTGCTTGTAAGGACTCATTCAGATGTAAATCATTTGTGTGACTTACCTATGTCCTGGAGGCAACCTCAGAATTTTGAATATACTCTTAAGAAAAACATTTCTGCGACTATAAATAATTGAGATAAATGTCAATATTCGCCTAACGAGTGGTGTTACCCCTATTTCCTGTGGTAGCATTTCTGTGCAGGTAATGTAGGAGTTCTGACTAGAGACATATATAACATGATCCTGACCAGACCACTTCTACTTACACGTCTATACAAACATCTCTTTCTATCAAATGTGAAACAAGTCCCCTCTCCAATGGTCTATTTTGAAAAATGTCTGGTTCAAATTTAAAAGTGGTTGTCAGCAGGCGAGTGTAAGGATTAAAAACTGGCTTACGTGGCTTAGCACTCGGTACTCTATGCTCAAAAGGCCTAGTGACAACTACTTGGGTATCTGTCATTCTCTGTGGGTATGCTTCTACTAACTAGCTTAGCTTAAACTTTTAGCCTAACATGACCCCTGCCAAGGGACAACTTACAAGATCTTTGTCTGAAGGTTATGGACAGACTATTGTTAGGTAAGGGTTACTGTCTTAAATGTGTTTTGTTTGCTTGTGTTCAGACTTTTGCCCAACCTTTTATTCAACTATCTAACATACTACTGTAATAGCAAGTCTTTTAACATTTAACGCCATATTTAGAGAAGAATTGACTGCTTTGGATGATTTTGAATAACAATAATGTTTTCTATTGAATTTTGTTAGTTTCCGTATTGGAAAGGTAATATTTACAAAAAGTGTGTAATATGTAACCATGTTTTTGTTTTTGAACTTGTGTTGTTTTTTAACACATTTTGTTATGTTGGAAGATGTTATGTTGTGTTTTAGTGTATGTCTTTGGTCGTTATTGTAATCTTTAGTTAATAGTTATGTTATAGTATAATCAACTTATTATTGGTAGTTACAAGAACAGGCTTTGGTTACATTAGACATTAAAATCATCCCACACAATAAATTTGATTGTTACATAATGTTGAAGGCATGTAAAGTGCCTTTTTTATACTCGACATACAACAGGATGGGTCAAAAGTGGCCAACTTCAAAGTAAGATAAATAAATGAATTTCTTAGCATAAATTAACACTTTCAAGCTCTGTTCCACCCATAGTTTAACCATAGGATTTACTTTCCTTGTTCATGACTCAAGTTTTCACCACTATTGAAAATTAAACACGAGATACTCGCCATTGTATGAAACTGGATGAGTCAAGGTAATGTCGTTTTGCCCGAACAGCATTCAATATAAACTTATACAAAAGCTGGTAATTTAGTGAGACTAGTCAGTCTTTCACCCTCATGAACTGTACGAGCATTCCCACAGTATTCTTTTGTCACAAACGCGAATCATATTTCATGCACCACAGCTCTTACTAAACTTTCTTTCCTTTTGAAGCACAATTGTCCCCTGTGAATGATAACAGCTGTGCGTTAGTGATGAAGGAAGATGCTTGCTTGGTTTGCGCGAGTGCTTGTGTGTACAAGTGTCTGTCAGTAGTACTTTCCCAAGAACACTTGTTATTAGTTCAGCATTACAATTGCATGTTACATCACAGTTAGCGCATGTTCTTTCCCTGGCATTAGAGCATGCTTTTCATTAAAACTGAGGAATACAATAAAACTTGCTTAAGTTGGATTTGCATTGTTTTTGCGTCACATGAACCAAGCTCATCAATAAAGTTGTTCAAGTTTGCACCTTCAGATAAGTCCGATTTCTCCATACTCTTATGAAATTTTTCGGTCCAATTTATGAGTGTTTTACTGTTACGATAGTCTGTTTGAAAGTGTATTTTGAAAACTTCACAATTTGCATTTCAAGCCTCTATCAAGATCACTTATTTTAAAAATTCAAACATTGACTTTGAGCTGATGACAATTCCAGATGTATTTTATACAGAAATTGTAATTTGAAAAAATGATTTTAGGTTAGATTTTTTTCAAGGCAAACTTATTTCCTTGTACATAAGGTAAAAGGTTTGATTGGTGAAAACTAATGGTTAATGGATTTTCATCTCGTATGTATTCTTATTGCGATAATAAATTTCTTTTCTCATTTAGAAAATGAAGTAACTCTTAATCATCTTCAAATGGTATGAAAAATTATTAATTCGAAAACATCTGAAAAAATTGGTTGAAAATTTCTGGGAATGCTGAGGTGTCTGACTTCTTCTACGGGGTAATACTGAGCCACTCTAACGCTTGCATGTCTGCCATCTCAGTGGTTTGAGAAGTTTGTCCAAGATGTCTCTCCCTGAACCGACGTGGCAGCATCAGATTCAAGCTGACTAACTCTTGGCCCTGATGTTGTTTGACCAGGAACACCAATAGAGTTTTGCAATGTTATGGAGATCCTGATAGTCACTGTTTACCTGTAGAAAAAACAATGTTGGGAAAAATTCATGTGGATTTTTACAAAGTTTTTGAATTATAAGTACTTGAATGATAATGTCCTCCTAACTAGAACTTGAAATATTAATCAAGCTGAGTAAGTCTGATATAAATTATTTCAGAACCCTTCTGAAGTTAAGTGATCCCTTTCTTTCAGGCCTTCTATTAAAGAGAATTTGCCAGAACGAACATTGAAGTTGTACTTTAAGGTAGGTTGGTCTCACTAATTACCTTGTGTCTCTTTAATGCTATTGGTCTGAGATTTAAATACTCTCAGTTTTAAAACGAGTCTTGTTGAATAGGACGTTTCATTTGTCTATTTTGGCCTTAATAGATAAATGCTCCAATAGGTGGCAGGCTGATCTCACTCTGGGCGCCAGCTGATGTAAAAGATGACCCGGGGATGTCTAGATCCTCATTTCCGTATTAAAAAATATAACTTAATGATGTTACTGGCCTTAGGTTTCTTTCTTGGATTTATTTCTTTTATTATTATTCTGAAAAATGACTTATGGACGCACAGTCTAGTCAAAATAGCAACAGTGACTTGACTTCGATGATTGACGTTGTTTTAATGCAGCAAGTGCTCTACAGCTTCAAAAATTTCAATCAATTCACACAGCAAAAATTAATTATCAACAATCTTTTACTTTCCTATTAATCCCTACATTGTTTGAATTTTTATATTCTGGCCATCAGTGGCGACTGCATGATGACTTCTAAAATGGTGCCTGATAATACAAAGTGGTGGGAATGGCAGTTTATAAATTTGATATTAGTAACCTTTTTTCGTGTTTTGTTGTTCTTTCACTTTAGAACCAAAGACACACCATTCTGTTGTATGGAAACAATTGTCATCACCGATAAGTAAACTCTGTACCAGTTCTGCACACTAATTTGCATTATTTCAGGACATTCTGTTATTTTGCAACCACCACCTTATGAAAACAAATACTTAATTGTAGAGCAAACATCTTGCATTGGTAAGCAACACTCTGCTTCAAATGACCTATTGCTAGGATTTTGAGCGATGGCGTAATTGACCAATCAGAATGCAGAATTCTTGACACACCTTCATTCCCAACCCACCATTTTACCCGACAAACAGCACGTTGCGGGGTAAACTTATTGTTTGTTAGTCGACATTCCGCAAGGGGGCGGAGCTTGCGATAGGTAGACCTAGGTTGTAGACCTTCATTGTCATTTATCATACCCTTGAATGTCAAACTATTCTTTCTGCAGAAGACCTCAGGTGTTGACAGTTGCCACAACGATCAGGCCAACCGTCAAGAGCATAACACACCACGTCCAGCTTTGTGTCTACCATTCACTCAACAGGTGTCGCCACTATGTGTTAATCAGCTGACCGATGATAATGAGCTTGTGACATCTTCCAACAGTACTTTAATATCTTATCACTTAAACCCAATAACTCGAGAGTTTACACGAATCCCAAAACCAAAGCAAATGAAGAAGCTTACTCTGAGCAAATAGAAAGCATAGTTTATGGCATAACCAGCATTTGAGTACAAAGTTGCTAGACAGCACTAACACATCAAGAATCATTGCAAAGGTTTCTGGTTAATGAGATTTTTCTCTCAGGATAATGCACGAAGTCAGTGAAAAATCAACAGTAAATTTGAAGTTAAAACAGTCTGTAAGATTCCGCTTATCAGCAAAATTTAAGTGCCTTTAGTTGTAGATCATTGACCACACTTATTTTGTATTAATACTGTAAATCCTCGCCAATTTAAGATTGGCATGGCTGACAAGTGAGATTTTATTTTCTCATTTTTTCAATGAGATATGTAGCGCCAATTAATGGCTTTCCATGTTATTATTCTGTACCTAAGCAACCATGTGACGATGTTCTGAGAAATTGAGCACATTCACAGGAATATGAGAAGCCCTTGAAAGTACAAAAATGGCAATTTTAGCAATTATTTTTCCATAATTCATGACATTTTACCTTGCATTAAAAGTATGTGAGATTTTGTCAACTCAAATTAGTATAGAACAAGTTTGAATATGGATAAGTAAGCCAAGTGTGCTGCCCATGAGTCCAGCTTGCCCAGAGTAGAATTGTGAAAAGGGAGAAAATGAATTACTTCTCTCCAGGCAATATCAACTAGTCTGTCCATTGAAGCATGTCCCAGAATACTAGTCTAGAGTTGTGTGCTGTGTGTTCTGAAGGTGCTATGGTTCTCGTTTCTTGGATTTCGTTTTGAGCGAGTCATTAGAATTACTGGTGTTCATAGATTGTGTAGCAATTAAGAAAACTAGTTTGCAAGTGCAACTGAGCCCCGAGCCTTGTCGAGTGTTCATTCCATATACTATTTGTGCTAATTTATTTCAATGTTATTCCTCAATAAAGTTTTCTGTATTGTCTTTGATGTTTAAATTTGTTGTTCATATTTCAGTTTATTACAAGTTGATTGCTGTTTTCAAAGTAATTATGTGCAAGGTACTCAAAGACTGGCCAGACTTGAATTGCATTCACAACTTGAAAGTGAAAGTAGGTATTAGAATAGGCCTAACAAAAATGTTTATAAACATTTTCTAAAGTATATTGTATTATAAGTAAATGCATTGCCAACTTCATGAAACTGATTTTTGATGAAATGATGGTATGCTTAGTCTGCCGGGCAGTGCAAAACCTTGGTGCATTTATCTTAGGTCATTAATTTATTGTTGTTTATTTTCAGATTTTATTTGTAATGGTGCTAAATGTTTGGTTCTATTCATAGACTACTTATTTGTGTTGACGAGGGTAGTAGTTCACATGTAGTCTTATTTAGATTATTAAACCTGTTTATGGCACTCTAATGTACACCATCTGTCTCTTTAGATTAACATCCCGTAATTTCGTTGTTTATTTACGTTGTAAAAATGGGGTTTGCACACTAATATATAGGATACTGTTGTCATACAAATAAACAAATTAAAGCAACAGAGCATGTTTTTATTCAAAATATTTACATATTGTTTACTCAATTTATACAGTTAAATGCTTAAATTCTTCAGAGTTACAATATTACCAGCATAAGAACTTTTGAAGATTACCAACAATATACACTATTAACAATATTCATACAAATTGTGAAAAATAGCACACAAGAGTGACCATCAATATTTCACTGTTAACAATGAAATGCAGCCATGCGTCTAACTTTGTCCAGATCACTGATGAATGTCCTTAATGACTTCTTCACCACTGGTAAATCAGACAAAGGGTCATTCCCAGCTGGTTTGGCATATTTGGTCTCCAATTCTGAAACAAACCCAAATTTAGACAAAGTTTAACAAGAGTAGAGGCAGACATGGGCATCACGTACATCAACAATGTGCAATACAAGTTGTTATATTGACTTCTCATAACTTTGAGGTGGTAATAACATCACTGGACTTCATGGTGAAGCAGTTTAGAGCACCCGACTGACGATTGAAAGTACCAACTTCAAATCGCACCTTTACCACAAGGAAAACGAAAAAAATCTTAAAAAAGTGCCGATTACTGACCATTACATTAGTGTACCACACACCCATGCTCATTCCTTTAGGGCCCCTTAACACCTGAAGATTGCTGGAGAAAAGACCAATTGAAAAGACGTGCCAAATGTAAATGGACCACAGGTAGTTGTAAACAGACGAACAGATATCGGAAATAATTTTGTTGTGCTTTTTAAAACTTGATTCAAATCCTGATTCAGTCAAGATCCAAAAGTTCAGGGTAGAACTAGTTACATTTCGATCCTGCTCAGCAAAACTATAAGCAGTTTACCATGATCGTGATAAGACTATTTCAATAATAACTCAAAATTCATGAGCAGCAATTTTTTAAACATAATTCGCCATCAAATTTTGTTTGTAATGGAAATTTAGCACATTTTTTTACTTGGAGGGAAAAAAGGACCAGTTATACAAGGGGTAAATGATTAACAGTAACTAATACCATGTGACAAAAACAACATCAAGCAAGCCCGTAACCAGCCACTACAACAGGTAGGTGTGATATGAATAGCGGACTTTTTGCTTTGACCTCTGCCATCAAATTTTCCACTACCCATTCATCAGACGATGACATCATGAACTTGGAATCAAGGATGTCCCACCAAGGACCGACCTTAATGCCCCATGGGTCATTCCTTCAGCAGACCTCAATTAACGATGGGGTTCATACGCACCTTATGTAACCCCCTTCAGCTACGTGCAAGATGCCTATTTTCCATCATTGCTGCATTACCTGTCACTTGCTGATCAAGCAGATCAAGTCTTTCTTCCAACTTATCCTGCAGTCGGTGGATGTGTTCTCTGAGATTCTGCTCTGCTATTTCTAAATTGTTGTTGATATCATCTGACAAACCCTCTTCAACTAAATCAGGCTGGCTGAGGTTCTGCAGTAAAGTACAAAAAGTTCTTGAGGAGAGAACAGCAGAAAACTCGATTTTAACTTGCAAGATACACAGCCATTGGATAAATGCAATGAATTACGCACTTCGTTTTATAAAGTTGAAACTTGCTTTGCACAGCCAGTTTGCACTGAATGAATTATTGCCTCCTTCCAGCTTAAAACTATTATTCCTAATTATTTCTAATTTAATCTGCAAATATGTAAATTAACTTGTGATCACCACCTGGCAGTACACAAAGTTCAGTAGAACCAGATAACCCAATTATATTTGAGAATAAATGGAGGAAAGTGGATTAGTTTCAAAATTTCAGTTTCATTGCTGAACTTGACAAACAATTAAACATCAGAATCAAATAACTCCTTCAAACCGTGGTCATGCGCAACACTTGTACGGCGAAGTGTGGATTGCATGACTACATCCTTTCTAGGTTTAAATTTGACACACTGGAGTCATTATATTTTGTGTGTTAGTACCACATTCATTACATGCTAGCTGTCTTCTTTAGGTTCACTTAGTGTTAACCTTACATGACACTCACCCTCGCCACAGGGGTCCACAGACTGCTTCCTGTCACCTTCACATGAGTTGGTACCGGAGACAGTTTATATACAGAGTTAGTAACAGGTAAACTGGCCAAAGAGACACCAAATGATGATGGCCTCACGACTGGATTGGACACGGCATCTTCCTCAATGATCTCTTCTTTGTTTATCATCACCTCCTCTGTTCCCTCTCCACATACATCAATATGGTCAGATGTGTCGTGACAGGTGCCACTCACATCTACAGTCTCCAGCTTTGTTTCAGAGTTCTCCACATTATTGCTTTGTTGATCACCAATACTGACATCTATAGGCTGATCACAACAGCTGACATCCGCACCAGTATAACTGTCCCAGTTTGTCTGCCATATTTTAAACTCATCTTCATCAGACTCACTGCAAATATACAGATATTATAAAGACAATGGGAGTCATGTCGGGCACTGTAAAGTGTATGAATAAAACCAAAGTTGTAATATAAATCGACACACAGTTCCATTTATACACCCTGTTCAAAAGTGCCAAAGGCTGAGTAGAGTGAAGAAATAGTCCTTGATATACATCACACATATACATTCACTTACTTGTGCTAATGATCAATTAGAATAAAACTTAAGTTATTTGAATCTTTGATCATCTCACTTAATGATATCCCAAGGAGAATAAACCACTTTGTTTCTGAGGTCTGATGTGTGACATTGAGAGCATTTTACTGCACACAAAAGAATAATGTAAACATCAGCCCTCTTGAATAACAGTGCTCACATGGAACATGTCATCCACATTTTGAGATTTCACAGTCTTGTTTCCTAGTTTCCTTATAAGAAGTCTGCAGAATACTGTTACCACATAACGTGTGACAAATTTAAGTATTTCTCTGAAAGGGGTGAGTTGACACATACTTGAGCATGTGAGTCTTCCTGCGTAAGCTGCCCAGTACGTCTTGAATATTGATGAGATCTCCCATCAATAGATGTGAAGACTGGATACTCTTACACACTTTTTCATCATTTCCTGTCGCTGCTGCATTAAACCTAGTCAGCTGACCAAACTTAAAGTAGTCCTGGTCATACATATAACGAGCACTGTCTCGCACACCTATAAAGAGAACACTTGTGTTGGCCACCAGTACATTAATGTATATATCATGAGAATTCATGTTCTGACGAGCATTCTCATCAATGTTTTTTACACATTTCACTACCTTGATGTGCCTTAGAACATGTTTTATTACCTTCAAGTCACAAGGCAGTCACGGACAGCAATATACTAGTCAAAAAACAGTATGAAATGGAGGAGTTGCCAACAGAAATTTTTTTTCTTACATACAAATGTGTGCGACTCAAATGCAGAACTGTCATATACGAAGCATTTTTTATCTCTCACATTTCTGACTCATGTACATCAATTTCAGCCTCCCATAAAGTTCCATCGGCACCCGTGGGCCAAGAAACATGAGCACTGGACAAAGAAAATTTAAAACAAGGTCCTACTCAGCAACGAGGGCCATTTCTGGATGCCAGAGAACCCAGAGAGAGACTGTCACATTATCAGATAATGCGACAGATAATATCTAAATGATAAAATACCATGCAACAGTAATGTTCTGGCGATATTTCTCCTACCAGGGGGTGTTGGGCTGTTGCACACAGTAGAGGGCCCTGTTCTGGTGGTGTTTCTCCTACCAGTACGTTGGACTGTTGTACACAGTAGAGAGCAATGTTCTGGTGGTGTTTCTCCCTCCAGGGGGGTGTTGGGACCGCTGCACACAGTTGAGGGCATGATGCGCTCACATAGATGTTGTTTGTTGCTGAGTGGTTCCAGTTCATATACTGTCAGAAGTTTGATTCGAAAAGACTGCTTTTGAGCACCTTTATCAAGTCCACTCAGCAATACTATTTGAGTGAAAAATACAGTGCTCGGAAAAATTTAAATTTAGATGTCTTAGAAAGGAGATGGTGAAACTTGAAACTTTTTAACTAGCAAGCAGGATTAGGTGTGCGCGTGTGTGTTTGCATGTATGTGTGTGCGTGTATGTGTGTGCGTGTGTGTTTGCATGTATGTGTGTGCGTGTATGTGTTTGCACGAGTACGTGACTGTGTGTCTGTAATTGTTGTTTCTTCAATAAAGGTAAAAAATAAAAACCACAAAAAATCTGGCACCCTGCCACACGGCGAAAAAAAGGGAAGAAATTCATGGCCAAAAGTCGAAATTAAGGTGCTTGACTGGCCGGAAAGTTCACAAGACATCAATTTCATCAAAAACCTTTTGTCTATTGGGAGACAGTGGTTGTGAATGTATGACACTACCACTAGACTGAAGACGATAGAAGCACTTATGAAGGCCTGGTACAGAGATCACAAGATCTAGACATATTGTAAAACATTTGTCCATGTTAAATCATGTAAAAATGCTTCTCAAAACAAAGGTGGTCATGTTAAGTACTGATAAGCAAATGACTGGAATCAAATGAAGTTACTGTTGACAATATGGCATTTCTTTCATTTCATCTTTTTACGCAAATGATTTGTAGAAGTTTGTAAATATGTGAAAATCAAGAATGAGCTACAATTCAAAGAAATAACCATCACCAAAGATATGCAATTTTGCACTTCATATGCATAGTATTTGGAAAGTTTGGGTGACATTCCACGAGAAGTATAGGAGTTGAGTGCAGAGCAAGTCTTTACAAAGATGAAAGGACGAACGGAATGACGTCTACCATGATTATACCCCCACATCTTCCGTGAAGATAACAAAACACCTGTTCTCATTGATCTCTTACGTCCAACAGACACACAAAGCAGAGTCAGATTACATACTCTTTAAATCATTGTTAACTTTGTCAAACCATTGTCAAAAGTGACTTAAAGTGTTTGGAAAAATTAATAATAGATTACTGCTGAAGAAGCAATTGCACAAGCTGGTTTGTGTAGGTTGTCACATTTATACACTGGAAGCATTATGACTATTAGTATTGTGAGAAATAGGGTAGCACCAACATGGTGATCAGATGAGATCAAGAATTTGTGGTTTTAAGGTAATTATGACACAAAGAAATGGATAAAACAGATAATTCAAAGGAAAAACTCAAGACTATGTTATTGGTAATCAAAAGCATTTTCTTCAAAGCAATGAGCAACTGTTTTGATTTTTGATTGCTGTGGTCATGTCCTGAAACAAAGCAAGCCCATCAACAGTGTAATGCAGTATACTACAATCTAATTAAACAAACTAGAGACTTTTGTCACCATTTCCATGTAACAGTAGCATACAAATCTATCAGTTACCTGGTGGGTTGCGGCAAACGTAGCACACATACTTCTTTGGCAATGTTTCAACAGTGATATCAAAGCAGGAAGCATGTTGCCAACATAAACAAACATCACACTGGAAGATAAGAGAACAAAAATAAACAAAGCTGGGAGAAGACAGTGCATTAAGCAGTAGATTATAGAACTGAGTATAAATCTTCAAGGTATGTCAACACCACTTATCTACCAACAATCCCAGCATCCATCAAATGGTTAATTGGGACAACTTTACTGGTGGCCCAAGCAAATTAACTTTAGACAGCGTGAAGGCAGGGTGAGCAATACAATCACGCAGTGCACGTCACCTGAATCATCAATCTGTTCTCATAGATTATTTCACCTGAGTCATCAATCTTTTCACACTAGTACACTCACATGGTGTATCGCACCTGAATCGTCAATCCTTTCAGATCGTTACATTTACATTTAGTGTATCTCACCTGAATCATCAATCCATTCTCATCATTATGACCACACGTACAATTGACCACCTCATCGTCATGGTCGCTATCCTCGTCAAAGTCGTCATGAACACTTGCACTCACTGACCTTTGTTCACTGTCTGACTGCATGTCTGCTTCTGCAAGAGTAATGCAGTTACAATTATCACTAATACAATGTACACGTTATCAACAGCATATTTCAAGAAATGAAATGTTGAAAATCAAAAAGGCCAATAAAGACTTGCCAGTAGTCTAAATAATCCTACACACTTGACACAACAAGAGCAACGCGGAGCGTTGAAATGCGCCCACAAATGCATTGCAAATGGTGTGCTTTTAGGGTTATTTATTTGTATCATAAAAATGGCCACTAGAAGGCGCAAAAACATACAATCCATTCAAAAACAGGAACATGCCATATTTCATAAAAATCTGTCAAGGAACTTAGAGAAACAAAGGAAAACAGAACAAGAGCAACGCAGAGCGTTGAAATGCGCCCACAATTGCACCGCATACGGTATCCTTCTAGGGTTGTTTATTGGTACCATAAAGTGGCCAGTAGAGGGCATATATGTAGTATGTTGTACTTTGCAAAATGGAAAGGCATGGTCCTTGTCTCCTCAATAGGCTAGGGGCAAAATGTGAGTAATCTTCATAATACAAGCACATCCTATACACCAGTTGCTTAAAGCACCACAGAAACATAGAATTAAAAACAAATTTACCAACATACGAGATTAGCACAGCATTAGAATGTCAGAAACAAATTTCTACTTGGAACTTTTCCTTCATAGTCACGAAGTAACACAAAGTACACACCTGAAGAAAATACAGAGGTCAATGTAAAATACTAAACTTGCCACTAGACGCAAATACTAAAATTGCCACTAGAGGAATACCGGTAGTCAGAATCATCCTAAAGTCGTCATCGTCCGTTGTCAACATCACATAAATACACTTGCTAAATTTAGTAAACATCCTGCAAACAGTTTGGGAGATACAAAAAAAAAACAAAACTACCACTAGGAGGCGCCACAGTAGTCCAAATCATCTGAAAATCATTGTCAGCTGTCTTCCTTATAGTAAGCACATACACGCCAATTTTCACAATCATCCTTTGACAAATTAAGTTTTGGATTGACCTCTTAAAACAGAAGGTCATCACGTGACTACGAAAATCTCTCAAGAAAACGTCAAGAAAAGCGTTTAGTAGCCTAAAACCACGGGTGTCCGAATTTCCTGCAACATACAAAAAGTTGGAGGGGAAATTCGGACACCGGTTTTTTGATTAAATCATGCTTTTTTGTAAGTTTTTCTACTGGAATTAACACATAAAACTGCATAGTGATGAATAATGCATCAAGTAAATTCAAGTTCATTTACATGACAAGTGACCAAAGACCTAAATAAACCTTGGAGAAGACAGTGTACCTACCACAAACTTTCGAAATCAGCACGCGAAGCAGACGGCAGAGCGACATAAGGTGCTGAACATGCCTCATATCTGTTGAAACTTTGTTGTAATTCAAGTGAGGTGATAAATAAATTCCTATTATTGTTTAAAGAAATAAATGATCTTTTCATTTAGTGGTAAGGCATCTTGATTGTTAATATATTTGACGTTCATTTAGACTTGTCCGAATTTTACTGCTGTCCGAGTTTCCCCGAACTACCCCTACTAAATTTAGTAAACATCCTACAGTGGGTTTAGGAGATACAACTATGGGCGTGAAACAAAACTACCACTAGGAGGCGCCACAGTAGTCAGTCAACATCATCAAAGGTCATCTTCACACTGAGAACATATATTCCAATTTTCAAATGATTTGGTTGATACAGGGGTAGACACCAAAAACAAGATTTGAAAACAGCAAAAAATGGCCACTAGGTGGTGCAAAATACCTCGATTACATCCAAAAACAGGAAGATAGCGTCATCACACCAATAGATAGCTATATTTTAAATTTTATGAAAATCTGTAGAGGACCTTTGAAGATACCGAGTTAAACGTAAAAACTTAAAATTGCCACTAGGGGGCACAGCAGTAGTCAGATCTGTCCGAAAGTCGTCGTCATCCGTAGTCAACATCATATAAATACACTTGCTAAATTAAGTTAAGATCCTGCGAACGGTTTAGGAGATACAGCCATAGGCGCAACAAAAACAAAACTGCCACTAGGAGGCACCACAGTAGTCGAAATCATCGGAAAATCATCGTCAACTGTCCTCTTTATAGTAAGCACATGCATGTCAATTTTCACAATCGTCCTTTGAGCGGTTTGGTTGATAGAGGGGTGGACGTAAAAAAAACAGACTGTAAAAAAAACAGACTCGAAAACAGTAAAAATGGCCACTAGGTGGCGCAAACTACGCCGAATCCATCCAAAAACGGGAGGATAGCGTCATCTCACTAATAGGTGCCTACACACCCAACTTCATGAAAATTCGTTCAGGACTTTTGAAGATACAAAGGTAAGCGTAAAAAACTAAAATTGCCATTAGGGGGCGCACCGGCAGTCGGATCTGTCTGAAAGTTCGCTCATGCCGTCCCATTCATAAATGGAACATATGTGCCAAATTTCATGAGCGGAAGTCAAAGGAATTTGGAGATAGAGCAACGGACGCCGGACGGATGCCGCTTGGACAGATGGACGGACGGAGATGACGGCATAATGCGTCCACATATAAATATGTGGGCGCATAAAAATTAAGCATAGTGGCAACACAGAAATATTAAATTTCTGAAAAAAATCCAAGAACGTTGACAATACTTCAAAAAGATTTTAGTATGTCAAACAAACCCGGTGAATAATAAATGTCTCTCAACAAGTCAGTTTTGTAAACGTTGTTGTGAGTTTATTTCCAAAGAAGCTTGAAAATACACAGAGAGACAAGAACATTGTGCAATGGGCCCAGCATTGTGATAAACCGCACAAGACAACACGAAGACCTCAGATATCACAAGGGAAGCCATACTAGTATGAAAAAAGGTCTATGATCACGATCATCCTAAAAATAGTATACCACCACTGTGATCCCTAACTCCACACATGAAAATATATATGAGACTACAAGCTAGTTTAATGAGAATCGTTTGAAGACATGCAAGTGACAGTAGATAGAGCAGACCTGCAGTATCTTCTTCCTGGTCTGACAATACACTATCACATGCAATGTTCTCTAGAACACTTGGAGCTGATGTGACCCGCTTTTTCTTCATGGCAGGTCGTATGTTGGAAGATCCTCCACTCTTACTGCACACAGACACATCGGAGTCAGTTGAACCTGAAAGATTACAGCACAAGCTATTGGCGATAACAACGATTTTCCAGAGTGCTTAGTAATAGTTATTTAATATGCCCAAATTATAAAACAAGGAACAGTATTGCAGTAAGTAAGTGATTGGTTATATTTTAAGCTTTTAATTAATAGCAAACTCAAATTACATGACACTTACACATACTGAGGGTTGGCTTGCGCTTCTTTGACACGGGCATGGGAACAAGTGACCCATCCTCCATGTGGTAGTATTTAATGTGGTACTTCAGGAGACTCTCCTTCCTGAAGCTCTTGTCACAGTTGTCAAATGGACACTTGTAAGGATTGTGGTCTTCCTCTACCTTGAACTCTTTGGGGGCTGCAACAAAAGAGCAGTTGCAGAATGCAATGAGACAAAAACAACCGTAATGAATGGGTAGTATATGGGCAGCAAACTTGACTTGACTTGATATTTCAAGATACTGTTGAGATCTTTTCAAAGCAGAAAACACCTCAGCAGCCACAGGTACATAAGCAACAAGCAACATGCTAATACATTGATCTCCAATCAAAATACTCACCACTCTACACAATACACAATAGTAAGTAGGACCGAAGCTATGACTTTATTAACACTGTCAAATTGTAACTATACTTTGAGTAAAAAAATCCGAGACGGGTCTAATTCTGGAAACAAAACTAACAGAAATCACAGTCTATTTTTGTCCAGAAACAAGCAGTCTAAAACTTAATACAAACCAAGTTTAGACAGGATCCCTCCTGGTTCCAAAGCTGCTGCTGTTTCGGTTTCTCCTAGAAATAGAAAGAAGATTCAGTTTTATTTTTGATCATGTATTTTGTGCATATAGGAGTAATAAGTACAACATGAAGCAGTAAACACAACATAACAAAATATGCCAATTTTGCATGGAGCAGAAACACAAAGAAAAATTAAAGCTACTCTAAAATGATACGCAACATTAAAATGAAACAATAAGAGCTATGAGAAGTAAAAGGTTGAGGTGTTAAGCTGGTGCTCGCCTTGTCCCCCATATTTCACAGTAGCACAAAATACCTTGTAGTACGCATGGAGTCAATCTAACAGTCAGCTTTGAGGGACACTGCAGGTGATGGTCAGTTAAAGCATCTGCAGGGGAAATAGTCAGAGTTACAGAACAACACACAAAGGCCAAACAGTGGAGTCTAGCAAACTAAGCTTTGTTCAGCCAGTTGTCTAGTTGACAGTTCACTGTCTAAAGAATAGGTAACAACAAACAAGCAACAACAGCAAATTGACAAAAGTGACACTATGCATGGTGACAGGTGTTGCAAGCAGTGTCAAATTGTGTTATCTGTAGAAACAACAGTGACACTGTGCATGGTGACAGGACTTGCAAGCAGTGTCAAATGTCAGATTGTGTTATCTATAGAGACAACAGTTATCACTGGCAACCAACAGTAAGATCGCTATATATACCACGCCCACGCACCAGCCATGCAATAGGCTCATGCAACAAAATACATCAAGGCACATGTTTAACCAAACTGACAACTGTCCTAAGTCCTTTCAAGTTTCACCAAATAATTATCGTACAATTTTGATAATCACGATTGCCATTCTTAGTGAAAATTATTTTTTGCTATAAACATGAATTTTTAGCTAAAACCAATGCTGTAGGCAACGTTGTGTTTGAAATTTATATGTTCTTAACGTCAATACGAAGAGAAAAGTGAGTCAGAAGGTAATTGAAATCAAATGATTAAGACATGCCAAACAACTTGTATATTCAGCACATATTAACAAAATGCATGTTACGTTATGAGGCGCAATGAAAAATAAAGGGTCACTATTATTCTATAAACTAATATTGCATTTTTGAAAAAAAATTCATGAAGTTTGACAATTACCTTACCAAACCTAGCACAAAACTAAAGCATATGACTGACAACATGAATGAAGACTTTGACAACTTTGTTTCATGGGCGGCAATTTACAGAATATATGACCCAAATAAGAACACACTGCATTACAGAGATGAGTATCAGCGATGCATATTTCCAGTGGAGTCATTTGGGAACTCCATGAAAGAACCATCGTCAGTCTTAGCTCATTGAGATCACATTCTCCTTAGAATAACAGAGCGGTGCAATAACACAGTACTGACATCAAACCAACAATGTTAGATATAGCTTTGACATATTAACAACATTCTTGCAAAATAATGATTTTTTCAGCCAATTAAACTGAACAGTCCACCACATATAGAACAAACAGTACCTGAAGCTGGTATAGGCATAGGTATATCCGTCTCTAGCTCACTAGAGGGCACCAGAGGTTCGTCTTTGGCAGTATCTACGAGAGGAAGCAGAATAGAAATAATGATGCAATGGAACAATTTTGAAAAACATGAAATACACATAATACATAGCAATCAGTTTTATGTTAATATAGTATGCAATGAAATACACATAATACATAGCAATCAGTTTTATGTTAATATAGTATGCAATGAAATAAACATAATACATAGCAATCAGTTTTATGTTAATATAGTATGCAATGAAATACACATAATACGTAGCAATCAGTTTTATGTTAATATAGTATGCAATGAAATATACATAATACATAGCAATCAGTTTTATGTTAATATAGTATGCAATGAAATACACATAATACGTAGCAATCAGTTTTCCGTTAATATAGTATGCAGTGTATAAAAACACTCAATCCATACTCACCTGGTTGTTCTTCGCTTGCTTGGATCTCTGATGTAGCACCGTGTTTCTGGAAAACAAAGGGCCAGTAACACCAACAGGTAACGATCTAGGAACTGCCACGCAATCCTCATGGCCAAGGGGGTAATACTATCAAGGTCTTAGTCCTGCTTCATCATCCACAGTTCATACAAATATTCACATGGTCTACAACTCAAGATTCAATAAGATTAAGTCAGGAAAATGCCCTACTAACATCTCATTACTTGCTTTCTTAATGACCTTACTAAGCATTCCGATAACTGAATACATTTTGGTATATGAGTACATGACCTGTCTACTACACCCTATCAGTATCAATCACCAGTATAGCCTGTGCTCACAGACAAGTAATCACCTGGGGAGACAACTCCTGCATTGTGTTGTTGGTGCACTCCACCTTGGTTCTCTTTGCCTGAAACACACCGTCAATCAATTGCTTTTTCTTCTTCCTCACAAGCTGGGCTGTGGCGTCATCTTTCTTCTTCTTGGTTTCAGCAGCTGGCACCTTCTTCTTCACAAACGCTGACACAACTCTGTCGGTCTACGCAAGACAACTAGTTGTCACAAAGTGGAAGAACTAAACTGCTTCATAACCAAATAATCAGAATTTCTGAAGAAGCCAGGATCAAATTTGGACTAAATTGTTCCAATGGTAATTAGATTAATACAATCACTGAATCAATGCCACTCAGTTTTCTTTCATGTCATCAATTCAGATTTCAAACCTGAGAACGTAGATAATACAGCAGATACAGATTGTTACCTTTCTAAACTTGGAGGACTTGGTCAAATCAACTTTATGTGTGGGTTTTTTCTTTCTAGGTGGCGATGCTTCACGCATTTTGATAGGCGGAGTCTTCACCTTCACTGGGATTTCTGAAGCCTCCTTTTTCAGGTTATCATCAGACTCACGGGATCGTCGCCTTTCACCTACGAAAATCATAAGTATTTGAAAAGTATTTTGAAAAACCATTTCAAATACACTAATCATCAAAACAATTAAATGTCAATCTGTGTTTCAGACAATCATGTATTGGTTCACGTACCAAATATATATATGAAGATATATATCCACTACTCTACAGAAGATTACATGATCTAGTTTAAGTCATTGAGCTTTGTTGAGGTTAAGGTGAAAATCAGAAGAAAAGTTTCCACAAATACAGTTTACACAATTTTCAAATTTTGAAAAGAAGGATTATTGTATATAAATAAACCATATAAACTACTCTACCTATACTTCAAAACAATAGATGTGTTGGATAAATCTCATTAAATCCATGAATGTTTAATTATTAAATGTTTGCCCACGATCAGCCAGTGTCCCGAGTTCAGTAAAATCAGCTACGCCAATTATGTAACTAATTATGCTCCAAATCAAATTGTTATTGATCAACTTCTATTTTCAGTTTTGAAAGCAGTTTTACAATTGGAGATACAGCAGAGGACACCAGACACCCAGATGTTCAGAGGTGATAGCACTATGCACCTAGCTACATATAAATATGCGGGTGAATAAAAATGAATGTTTGCCAAATTAGTTCCGGTTCTAAAGAGATACAGGTTGGATTATAACTCTTGAGACACATAGCTCATTCCTGGGGTAGCCAATAGGAAACGTGTATTAATATCAATTACATGTTTTTACATATTCATCAAGTGAGTAAGAGCTATTCAATTTAAAGTCATGTATCTTTTGGCAGTGCTACAATTTGTGACTTAG
This sequence comes from Phoronis australis, assembly GCA_002633005.1. Taxonomy (NCBI): domain Eukaryota; kingdom Metazoa; phylum Phoronida; family Phoronidae; genus Phoronis; species Phoronis australis. The sequence goes on along the minus strand of NMRA01000046.1, from coordinate 627,286 downwards.
GTTCAATTACAAAATATTACAAAAACAAGCCTATATTATACGCAATCATGGTTTGCCAGTCAACCTACCAGACTCATTCCGGGAGTCGCTACTTCTTTTTCTCCGTGGTGGCAAAACTGAAATTTTAACAATCATAGTTTTAAGAAGGCTCGTTGAGAAATTCACAACACCAAAAAAATCTTTAAAATACATAGTTATGGCACTGCAGTGAAAAATCACGACATGACAGGAACAAACCTAAGCAGCGTGTTTTTAGGTCAATTATTGATTTGGAAAAAGTATACCATGCATAGCACAGGAAAAGTAAGAGTGTACGAGAATGAAACTTTCGTGTCATACCGTGTTGCCATTGTAAAGTAACAGTTTTGTGTTCAGAGCAAATGCAACTGCTTTTCATGCCAAATCCTAAAAACACTGTTAAAGCTCATTGCTTGAGCAAGAAATAACACACAAATAAAATGAAACATTTACCTTCCTCTTGAGCTTTACCTTGTGATGGGGCAAAATCAAAGTGCTGAAATCAATGCGTACATTTTAAGCAGAGATGAACACTCAGCAGCCATCAAAAACAGTTGAAATGACTTAACAGGTTAGTGCAGTAGCTGAACATATATATTTTTTCCTCAACACAGATATAAACTGGTTGTATTGACATACCTGAGTCTTTAAGTCGTCAGGAAGGGGTTTGATGTTGATAGCCTGGATGACTCTCTTGAAGCCATCATAGAATACAACATCATAGGCCCCCGTGGGCTGTAGTCCGACCACCTTGGCTGGGTACATTCTACAATCAGTCCACTTAGCCAGGACACGCTCACCCACTTTATGCTGTGTAGGGGAATACAGTTTAACTAGTGAATGATATAAAGATAGAGCAATGAGGAGAAGTATCACTCACATCAACCTAAGTCCAGTGAAATGATGTTTTTTACAATTACAACCACCACCATTAGCCAACACTAGTCAATAACTAACATAATTATAGGTTTGTAACATATTTAAAATGAGCAAAAATAATCTCAGTACTGCAACACTCAAAGACTTCAAAGCATCAATAAAGCCGCGTTCCATCAACTTTGGATTTACACTACACAGCTTACAGTTATAACATTGATCTCAAGTGAAGACCATGCTCATTGCATAACATGACGTGCCATGACAACACAACGTGAAAAGCCTGGGGCAACTTTCGTGAAACCTTTTCTATCTTCACTTAGACAAAAATCGGGATAACTTAAGATCAAAATGTCTTAGCCCTGTTTCATAGAATTTCTTTGAGACCAAAATAAAGATCGAAATCGGTCTAAACCAAGACTGAAAGCTAGCCTGCAATCCAAAATGTACATAAATTCCCATTTTGAAGTTTCAAAAAAAATTATTTTTGAAGCCATATTTCACCCACCACCTTGCTTAGTTTTGAGAATTTGCAATAGGTAAAGCATGGTTTGTATAGTCATCTATGTCAAAAGCAACTTAATTTTTGTCTAAGTAAGGTGTGTTCATGAAATGGTCTATTCTGAATTTTCATCTTCTATCTGAACTTAGCCTGAATTTTGATCTGAACTTAAACAAATTTTTGGTCTGAAGGTTATTTAGGACCTTAATTAACGACCTCAACTCTAAAAAACTAAGCTTTGTCAACCACTAAAAGTATATATTTTCTGAAAGGCGATCGAGGATTCTGAAAATTTGCTTCTTACCACAGTGTCTTTATTGTTGTCAAGTGACCATGTTTTTAAGTTAAATTTAGGATTTTGCAATTTAATATGATTTTGCTTTAAAATGTCTAGTTTTTGCGTACCGAGCAATATACGAATAAGACCGCTGTTTTTTTAAATGCCTTGTGATTTGCGAGTTAATTTGGCAGAATACCCGAACTAAGTGAATAATCAAAAATTCCTAACAGTATATTTTAGACATAATGTAAAGTTTTCATTTAGAAAAATTTTACTAAAATTGGCTAGGGGGTTATTTTGCTATAAATGTACCTTTCTTGCACACAAAAATTTGAATTAAAAAACGTGGTCACATGACAGTAATAAAAAGAGGCAGTAGAAACAAGCATATTTTTAGATTCCTCAATCTTTCTCCTTTCAGAAACTAATAGTATATACTTTTAATGCTTGACAAAGCATAGCCTTTTCCATATCAGAGATCTTTTATTAAGGTTCTAGATAACCTTAAGTAAGTTTTCCTGAAATGGGTCGCAAGTCTCAACCACAACGAAACATCAGTTCTTTCAACGTCCTGATATCCCCTCTAATTTGACTAAGGGTAAAGTAGAGTAAAAAAACTTTTTTGTCATGGAAGTCGAGTATACACCTTATTTACGCAGTCGCCATTTTAAAAGTGAGCCTCTCTCTAGGTTTTAAAAACAACGCATTCTGCACTTAATCACAGTGCAAAACGTGATTTTTCACATGCTTTATGTCTCAAATGTGTTGTTTTTTAAACCTGAAAAGAGGCTCACTACTAAAATGGCGACTGCATGAATAAGGTCTACACAGGCGCTTTGAGTCTCAGTGGACTCAAAACCCTGTAAGAACCAGGCAATGGGACATAACCTACCAGTGTTTTCTTAATTTTCCTCCCCTCCTTCCTGTCTGAGTGCCTTGTAGCTGGACGCAGGCGGTCACTAGTCATTTCCAGCCACTCATCAAAGCGGGCGTTCCAACCTTCAAAATGGATTAGCACCTCCATCTCTTCATCATCTACTTCAACAATCTTAGCTGGGTACCTGCCATGATGACACGTATCGTCTGACAACAACCACTAATTTCAAGTTTAACAACAAACATATTTTTGTACTGAAAAAACTTTAGTCTTAAGACACCTATGCCTAATATGACAAAATGTTTGGGTGACGCTTTTCAAACTTTGTAACACATCAACATTTCTAATGTACTCTAGAACTAGGCTACGTTTAAAATCAGAACACGTACGATGCACAAATACCTATGGCCATAACATGGACATAAATGATAAAAAAATAACCAGTGCTTGATTTGGCAGGTCACCAATGCAAACTCAAATTTTGTATGGCAATCTCATAAAAATCCCAGGTTGCCACGAAGTTGCCATGCACGCAACCGAGCACACACTCAAAATACTGCAGGAAATAAACAAAACGGAAGTTGGAATCGTCCGGAAAAATTGGAAGTGCATGTGTATGAGTTATGCACAGGTAATGTGTGCTGATTGTTTGCTCTGCCTTAGGTGAGACTGAGTGGATAATTTGGTTCTGAAAGGGGAAATTGGTCATTACCCAGCTTGCGAGACACTCCTAATTTTCGATTGATTAAAAAACAACAACATAATGCCCGGTGCCCTGGAAGACATTTGCAGACCTCACTGATCTTCCACTTCAGGTATCTAGTTTATTCCAACTATATGTCATTCATTGGGGCCAAGACTTTTGTATGAAATTTCCTTGCTTACGCAACCTCAGATTCCATTCAGCGACATGGTAATTTTGCCAGTTTACATTTGGCAAGTTGGTGTAATGCTAAGCACCAATCTATGAAAACGCATACTGAAAAATTGAGATTTTACCGACGTCTATACCAAATCTCTGCACTGAATAACACAACCTGCAGCTTCTATGTTGCGCTTGCCAACACAATTCAGTCATGAGGAGTAACATTCAGTGTTAGCGTTTCAGAGAACATTAATATCTTCAAAACCAAGTCTTCTACTACAATTCCAACACTTGATTCAAACTCATACCATTTCTTCAGGAAATCCATCGCCTCCACTTTGGCATTAGCTTTCCATATAATCCCCGTCCTTATAGGGAACTTCCTCTCCTGTGACTTGGTTGAAGAGCTGCCCCCTTCTGATCTGGCTACTGAGCTTGCACGGCTACTGCCAGGGGAAGTAACTGCTGGTTGTACACACTCATCCACCTCATGTTTACTGCACATGGGTTGGTCAGTCTAAAAAGAAATGTTTATGTTTATGGCAGAGGAGATTTAAAAAGTTATGAACAACAGAAAATAACCATGTTGTCCTTTTACTAGCAAGAACATTCTAAAAATCACTGCATTTAGTAACTTTTCTAATTGAGCCATTTCAAATCTGTCAATTTCAGATTGTTTTTTTTAAAACAATGTCTGCACATTTTAAAGGCTTTATTGTGCCAGGTCAGAAGCACTAAAAATCAGTGCCTTCAAGAACAAGTTGGACAAGTTGGTATGATTTCATTAGTTCATTACAAGACTATTAGAACACGATGTTGCTGTTGAAAACAGCATTACATAAGTTCTGTGACTTATCTGTGTAGACAGTATGGACAAGAAATTTACCAACCTTGATTGGACTATCATCTAATGGTGTAGATGACGTAGACTCATTAGCCAATTCACCATCCATCTGTAAAAATTTAACTTGTATATAATGCTTACATAAGTTCTGGCCAATGTTACAATTGAGGAACAATGATTTTGCATACCTTCTTAAATTTATGATAACCTTTTATCAAGGAATTGGTAGTGAATTTGTGATCAGTTCAACCTTGTCTCAAACATGGGATCCTGTGATCTGTAGGTGACAGCTTATTGCAGTGATCCAAAAGACAATACACAACTAAAAAAACACTCAAATTTTGTACTATGATTCAAAAACAAAAATGCAATAACTTTGCGTCTCAAAGTGTTTAGTCATAACAGGCTTGGATTATAGTTTCAATTTCAGTGCTTGGTTTGGCGACCTTCAGCTCACCGATGTGACCTCTGGGAAAAATCCCAAGTCGCAACAAGATTGCCACAGCCAGTAGCAGTCAGACAATATTCACCAAATTCCCTTCAAAACTTGAGGTGACTTCCAAAGTGTGAATTAGTATTATTATTCCTAGATTCAATACTTTTGGTTCGCAATTATTCCATTTAAAAACAGATGGAAGTCAGGCATTGAAATTATAAAAGTATTATAAAATAACTTGACATTATTGATTAAGATAAAACAAAAATTATCCAAAGTCTGATTTAACTAAGTAGAAGTTCTTTTGTATTCTTAGTATGCAGGGATTTTTTCTTTTTAAGATAAATCAAATCTAATTTCTAGTTCCAAGTACATTCAAGAAGTTCTTAAAAACCTGCCAATAATATAACATAACTTATAGTAAGCTGTATATATTGTTTACAATTTTTAAATTTAATGCAATGTAATGCAAAAAATAGTTTCCAACTTGCATAATTCATTGATTATTCTATCTGTGTACCCAAATGAATGTGGTGCTTTTATTGATTGCCACACAAGTATAATAATATCACAAAGAACTAACCAGAAAATCACTATATCTAGGCTTATATATACATAGTGATAAACTATTGAAGTACAAATATAATAATGTGCTGTGTCACAGGTGTTTGCTGAAACTTAATTATCTCCCCTGGATAAACTTGGTCATGAACGAAGATTAGAATTTGTTTTCAAAACAATAAAATAGACCCACACAGAGTTAAATGTGAACTGTTAACAAACTTTTATGCCATAGATCACCACAGGCAACATCTTTGTCAGAAAGCAAACAGCAAACATTCTGACGCAACCCGCGTTGATTGCAGCTCGGCGTTCTGTCAACTAAACAGTTCCGAGTCTTGTTTTGACCACGGCGCTTCTTCCAAAATCATGTCACACATGAATTCACTAGGAAACTGTGGATTAGCACCACTGTCCAAACAATAAGTGCACATTGTTCATGCGACAACGTGGTAATTAGTCACGAACGGGTCAGTTCAAGTACACACTTTAAAGACATAGGTCAGGATACATTAACATTCCCGGCAAAATTCTTACCTTCTCCGAGTCGGCCATTTTTCAACGTGAGTGACCTGTTGACCCAGTTAGTTTACAAAGCAAATTTAACCACAAAATTATTAGATGATCTTAATATTAACTTGACGAAGGTTTTAAAAAATACAATATGATTATTTCGAGGAAATAAAAATACAATTCTCAAGTTTGACGTTTGACCTAGTTTAATTGTATTTGCTATTATTAAGTCACACCAGTTGTTGCTGAACCACACTTTTGATTTTTTGTTTTTACCAGGAATTGTGTCAAAGATGAGTTCAAGGGAAGACGCTTCATGTATTTTGCCAGTATCACGTGTAAAGACTATTATGAAAAGCTCACCTGATGTCTCCAACATAAGCCAAGAATCGCTGTTTATAATTACAAAAGCTACGGTGAGAAATCAGTTGTGCTCTCTGGCTCTGGGCTGGCTCAACCTTCCACATTCACTGACAGAGACACTGATTTGCAATCTCGAACTCAGATCTTGACTCTGTCTAGCGGCTCTCCCATGCCTGGTATGCTCCATGGTTGGTTATTTCGATTTTTAGAACATAACTCCAGTATACACCATAAGTAAAGAAAGGTTCGCCAAATCGTAGGAGATGAGCCACTCGCTAACGCCCGGAACGGGCAATTGCCTAGTGGCTAAATCATGGTTTGCAAGCTTGCCAGTTTTATGGGGGTCGCCGGGTTGGGTAATGTCGGCTATTACTACAAATGGCGTAGTCGGTAAAGGGATGATTTAACGATGAAACACTCCCACTAAACTAGTACATGTGGACCTCAGACGACGCGCATGGTTAAAGTGATGGTAAAAGTTCCAGGAGTCGAGGACCTGTATGAGGGACAACCTTGTGTTCACTTTTGTCTGGTGGTAAAAGTACCAAGGGAAGTTTATGACTTATATGCGAGACAACCTGGTGTTTGCCTTCCTGGTGGCGCGCCTGTTCCATAGGAAAAAGGGGAATGTTGTAGATGTGCTTCTGGTGAATCGTGATCCTCTGTTAGCCACTCATTAACGGGCAATTGCCTATTAGTTGAATAGTTAGCACGCTCGCCGGTTTTATGGGTGGTCGCTGGTTCGAATCTCAGGTCGCGTAATCTCAGTTATTATTACAGCCATTACATCGGAATATACCGCTAGAAGTCTGGCAGGATTAGCAATCGCGTCATTATATGTGATGCATGTGTTATATGCTGTGATTGTGTTTACCTGCTGCTCTGACGAGGTTTGCAATCAAGCGGCTTCATTCGCACCCGTAGTGGCAAGATTGCTAATCTTACCAGACTTTGGTTCTATGTTTCGATGTAATGGCGTTTGCAGAATTCCCCGATTCCTAATTTGTGCATTGTCTTGGTCAACCAGACACCATTGATACACTTGCTTCAATACACTGTTCTGAATATGCATGTCTTTTCTTGTTAATTATTGTTCTTGAACTGAAAACTGCCTTAGTCTCATTCTGACGTACCTGGTGTGTCAACACCTGCCGTATGGGCCTGGGTTCCTGGTTTTCATGCCTAATTTGCCAACCAATGGTTATCGTGGGGAGCTGAATGAAAATATGCTGAAAACCATAAACACAGTAATTTGAGACTTACTTGACAATAAACTCTGACATTTTTGACGGCATTTGATTGTTTACACTTTGCAATTAAGTTAAATCTAATCTTATAACCAGTAAAAATTACTTGGGTACAATGAAAAGTGTCGTGTTGCCATCCATGTTTTCTTGCGCTCATGTCATAACTTTTGGTCAACTGACCTACATAATTTGCATATAAATGTCAAAGTATTGGATAAGTAATAAATCATTTTTCAGTGTATTTGTGCCGAATCTATTATTTATAGGTAAGTGTGTCCTTCCGCATTGTTTTGTATACTTTATTTTATCAATCAAAAAGCAAATCGTTTGAGCATTGCCATTACAAGATCACCTCGTGTATCACTGAAGGTATTGCCCAACTCTGGCTGTGACTATAGTAAGCAATACATTGCCCTAGTTGCTGTCAAAGAGATGCACAAGTGATTTACTTTTTGATTCATAAAATATATAGCGGTGTTGATCTTGTTAAAGTGACTTTGTTATAAAACCTTTTTATGTATCTATTAACAGGAAATTTTTGTCAGAGATCTCACACGATTGTCACTGAAGAACAATGGAGGGAGTAGTGAACTTGACTACAAACACTTAGCAGAAATAGTGAACACTGATGAATCTCTGCAATTTCTACAAGGTAACAGTTTTTGTGCACTTCAAGACTTTGTACATCTAATTTTGCTGGCATGCATTTCTGACTTAACATATGCTCCGCTACAGATTCAAATATGGTGTCCCTTGTGGCTGTGTTTAGCTGATTTTGAATTGATGTCCTTATGCATTGAAGGAATGTTGTGCTGCTGAATTTGTGCTGTTAGCAGGGATTATAATATTTTACATCTTATGTCTGATGATAGAACGGTTTGTTGAAGTTTGCAGGATATTGAATTCAATTATTGCAACAGAATCTTTGGGCTTACTAATGTGAGAAAAGTTTGCCTTACAATTGTAGTAGTTTTGTGTTTTTGAAATTATTCTGCTTTTTGTGTATAGCCGAAATGTTGACAAAATCTAAAATCCAGTTTACAATTTTCTTACAGAAATAATTCCACGAAAAATAAAAGCCAGGGATTATCTCCATAGTCTGCAGTCGCATAATGATGGACATGAAGACAGATGAACTCATGCTTGATTGTAACTCATTGGACATAATCAAAACTGATGCATTGTAGTCTCCACCCTTCGTATTAGAAACTTGCTCTAAATTGCCGTGGCAGAACTGAAGACTCTGGAATTTCCTATTGTTTTGTATTTTTGACCAGCATTACCTTCGTGAGAGAATAATTATTCAGCATTGAATACAATACACTGTATACTGCTGGAATGTAGTAGTTCTAATCATTTACACATCTCTGATAAATATATGCGGTCACATTCTGTGCTACAATTCAGTGTTGACTAGCTCTCGATTTATATCGCTATTAGAAGACAAATCTGCGTATGGAGGAAGGGTAATTTGCATTGCTGTTAATTTTATGCTCGTTGGGCTGAGAAATGCTATTTCAAGTCCTTTTTTATTGTTGCCAGTGATTAGTTGTTTAACTTTTAACCAAAGCATTTTAGGATGTAAAATCATTGCCACGCTTAATCTGATCTTGAACTATTGCTGAATCAACTGGCGACTCAAGTCATAGGCAATGCAAACATGTGACATTTTGAATTTAACAATTTTAGTGTTGGCCAACTCTAATAAACTCTGATGAGTTTTCTTGAGTTGCTGATGGTTTCATTCAATGTCCTTGTTGGTAATGGAATATCACGTGACAAATTACATGAGAATTCCGGTATACTAGTCCAATTCGATTTCAGTTTTTAGCCACTTTAACAGAATACGTCATTAACAACAATCTTTTTAATAATACCCACCATGTGTTAGTAATGGTGACAGCAGATGTGCTAGATATATTAAACCTGTTGATGTTCTGAAGATGAATTTGCTCTTTTACATGTGTGGAATTACTATAAATATCTTTAATAGTGCTCATCACATGCACATTTCTGGTATTAACTTGACTTCACCACAGATACCAAAGATGTATCCATCCAAGGGACAAAGTACTGGATGCATTTTGTATTTTAAGAACGATTCATTGGCATCCCGTTTTTAGTTGCCAGTTACTGGGAAGAATGTTTGCTGGAGTTGTTAATTGAACTTTCCTTTTTAAAAGCACCCAATGAACTGCCAGCGTCTATACCGTCTGCAATAAGATTATTGACGTTTACAATCAGATATATTAACACGGATGCATCGCTTGGTTTAGGTCTCATTTCAAGGTAATTGAGTGAGGAGGTGCTGACGAAAATGAAGTGAAATGGCACCAGTGGAGCAAATTATCAGTGTTTCGGTAATGCATGTACAATACAGATTGACTATTTGTGGGTCGATCATAAATTACGTAACCAAAAGTGACAAGCACAAGTGATTTAGTGAAGATATCAGCCATGATGGTAACGATTCATGATTTACTGAAGATGTCAGCCATGGTTATGATTCATGATTTAGTGAAGATGTCAACCATGGTAATGATTCATGATTTAGTGAAGATGTCAACCATGGTAAATATTCATGATTTAGTGAAGAAGCAATTAGAATCTCTTCAGCTGTGGCAATATTGAAAATGGCAGTAATGTACAATCTACAGTGCTGATCATTACCCTAATAACACAAATACGATTCAATTATGTATTCAAAATATACCATTTATTGCATAATAACCCGAGTAAACATAAATTGGAAGACCGGCTTAACATGGAATGTTTTCAACATGAGAAGCTAAAAATCATTAACAACCTCGTAGTGAAACAATAGTAGGTTACCATCCACCAGACAACAATATTTGTAAACAAAGTACAGCTCCATGCATCAATCAAGTTTTAACTTGACCACCTGGGCTGAATGAGCACTTTATAATTGGCTGAAAAATACAGCATACAGCAGTACAATACAGCATACAGTAGTACAATACAGCATACAGTAGTACAATACAGCATACAGTAGTACAACACAGCATACAGTAGTACAATACAGCACACAGTAGTACAATACAGCGTACAGTAGTACAATCCAGCACACTGTAGTACAATACAGCATACAGTAGTACAATACAGCATACAGTAGTACACTGCAGCACACAGTACTACAATAAACAGGTACACAAGGCACATGGAGTGAAACTTGTACACTACGGTAACGCTCATCCCAATTCAACACCTGGCGAATTGGTAGGATGATGTAGACCCAAAACATTAAAGCTTGAAATTAAAAACACCATTAAATAATGTACACTGGAGAAGTACCAAAGGCAGTATATGAATATAAAATGCAAGAACTTTCTCCAACTGCACTTGCATTATTTTAAACAGGTCGACTAAACTGGCACTCATTACCCTCTTCAAATTACCCTCAACCTTACTGCTCTAATAAGGAATGAAATTTAACAAATTATAAAATTTCAAACCAGTTGAACACTCATAAACATTTAAACAAAACTAACAGAGATTCAAAATTACATCAGACACAAACCATGTATGAGGTGACTGTTATCGCGACATCACGACAGCCTCTAAATAATGAGCAAACTCAAAAGAAAAAAAGCTAGTGAAGGCTTTGAGAACAGTAAGTAAGAGCAGCACTAATGAAACACACCATATTAAAGAACAAAAGCAAATGATCTACATCCCACAATAGGAACCAAAACAACTGCTGTCAAAGGTGGCACTGCAATGTGGTAGAATAACAGTGTTTAATTCATGCAGTAACAACATAGTTAAAAACAAACTAAACAGAAAAAAAATATAACTGGTAGAGGACAAACTGGATGCACTGAACCACTTAACTTTGTTTAGAGCCCAGTGACACAAAATTTAGGAAGGCGAACTCTCATTAACAAATACTAAAATGATAATGCCTCTAAAAGAACATTCTGGGTGAGAAAATAGATTTTCTGAGAACAACCTCAGCAGTAACCCCGCAGCCATAGTCTAGTGCTATGCTAGCAGAGCTGAATCCCACTCAAGAAATTGCAAAATATCTTAAGCACATTTAGCTGGTAAACTAATCGGCCTTGATACTGGTGACTTGACCATAAAACCAATGATCTGTTTGCAGCTTAAATTGACAGACTCAGGAAACATTTAGCGATGCAGAACAGAAATTTCTATTTTAAGTTCACAACTTCACTAACAAATGTATGCTAATCTAGTAAAAATAGGCAAAAACTAGATAAAAATTTGGTGTTCATATAAATTCAAAGTAAAATTACCAACACCTCCCCAGCAGAACTTCATTCAGGTTTAAGAAATGTGGCATACAAATGCTAAGAAACCTGTAAAACATTAATGATTAACCTTCTGTAGTCTACACACTAATTTTATGACAAAACAGTTTTTAAAAGAAATTAATAAAACTACAACTCCCAAGTGAAGTCATTTTTTGACACAAGTGATGTCCAAATCAGTGTCTGCAGTGGTTTCACTGGGCACATTTGCACAATCTGGACATTATCAAGATGAAGCCCTGCTTAAAGTCAACATCTGCGACTCTAGTGAAAGCAAACAATCAAGATATGGACAAGTGAAACTACATAAAACTAACCCATATGTTAACCATTTAAATTTTAAAAAACAATTAAGGTTATGTCGTAGTGTAACGTCTCCCATATGGTGATGATAAATAAGACTTATCTCCCCTTATGGCCATGATTGATGCAGCTGATAGTGCACCACTAGCAGACATTGCCAACAAATCACACACTGAGTGAAAGCATTATGGATGAATAAACACGAAACGTGAATGAAACAACTTCGTTACCAGAATATTCCAATCACAACAAAAATGAGGAGTACAGACTCCATCAACTGTCATTCAGAAGAATGTATTTCGAGCAATCCACTCTTGCAAAATGCAACTTTATGGTCTACCACTACTAACTGAAACATTGTTGTCTTCCCAGTAGTGACAGATATCGATCATGTGGCCAATTTCCCATGGAGATTGAAAATTTGACAACTATGCTTTGATCTGTTTTAACTCTAATAATACCATTAATGCTGTGGAACTATTATTAAATAGTAAACTTTGATACTTTTTTACATCAAAGCCCCACTGATGAGTGTGCACTTACTTGTATGACATATGCTATCCAAAAACAATGACAGCCACATAAATATATCTATTAGTCAACTGGATGGATTACTTCAAAACCTGCCTGGGCTAGGAAGTGACTGCATGCCTAAACTGTACTCTGAAGAACATTTAATGGTCATCTTTGAGAGCTACTTCTAACCAGTCATCCTCATCAAAGCCATGGTCACTCACTCCATCATCATCACCAGCCAAATTCAATTTAGAGTAGCGAATAGTTGACCTATCCTGACTTATGCTGAGCCTCCATGCACCCAAAAACAGTAAGGCCCAGATAAGACTGGCAACACTTGCACACTGATACAGGATAGAAAACCCAAACACATCTGCCAGCCAGCCAGACAAGATAGCACCAGTGGCAAATCCAACACCATGGTAGATATTCTCGAATACCAACTGTACCTCACGGTCAACTGCAGGGCTCGTGGTATGAAAGCTAGAGATGGATTTGATGCCTATCCAGAAGCCAGTTTCTACAACACCCGTTAAGACTTGTATAGGCAGTACAGCCCAAACTGTCCAAAGGAATGAATAGTACAAAGACTGAATGCTGAAAACAAAAAAAGCCAATGCTATTATACCCATTGCTGTTAATTTTTTAACCAGAACTTTTTGAAAAATCAACAGTGGGATACTTGACAAGTATGAAATACACAACAAAAAGCCAAACATAATTTCAGATGGCCCGAAGTCTGCAACAACCCAGAACAAATAATTTAATACTGATGCCCGAAGACCACCAATTATGAAGACAGACAATACACAAAGAATGTGAAGTTTGTCTTTACCAATGAGACACAGTGCTTTCCAGGTCAACTTTTTCTTTTTCTGCACTTTGCTGTTGCGAGCTGGAGAGGGAAAACATAAACCAAGTACAAAAGTGAGAATCATGCAACCAGCAAACAAATAGAAATGAATCATGAAATGGTCAATTTCAAACATCAAAATGCAGCTAGTGTTATCAATTATTACAGTGACAAGGATGGAAAACAGAGCAGCAGCGATCAAACTGACTGTTTTATGATGGCCATAATGTTCCGAGGCATCAATTCCTTCCAGAAACCAAAACCACAAGTTGTCCGCCAGATATGTCAGTGGGGAAGAAACTACTTCCCCAATCAGAATGACAGCTGCTATTAAAATAAAGACATGCGAACGTAACACTTCCACAGTATGAGAAATTGAACGTCGCATGTCTTTGGACAAGTAGCGTTTTACACGTTTAAAGTCATCAGCTGCGGTTGCACTATCAGAATCTGATACATCTACACTTTCTGACATTCCATTGACTAAAGTTTGTAAATCATCTCTAGACATTTTGGATAATTGCTTAGTAGTAAGATGATAAAATATCATCAGTTTCTTTAAAATGGACAACCCTTTGTCACGTTCAGTAGTTGATATTTCCATAGTTGTAGAGTGCAGTACTGTTATGGGTTCTGGTGAAGAACTTGTTGGAGTACCCATAGAAGAAGCTGTCACAGCTCTACTGGCATTATGAATCATGGTTAATACATTACTGTCTGTAACTGCTAATATATCGTCAGAAACTTCAGTTGATGGTATAGTGCTAAACATGTCCTCTGGAAAAGTTGGTATCCAGTCAATAGGTCCAACTGGACGTTGAGTTTTATTGCTTGGCTGACCACTTGAGTTCACATGACAGTATGTTGACAGGAAGTTCTTATCTGCTGATGGTACCAGCGTGACCACCAAGTAAGTTGCTGTATACACAAAGATAGACAACAGAAACACAACCTTCTTCATTCCACAGTTGGCAGCAAGGCGAGTCCCCACTGGCGCCATTAGGCACCACAACAATGCTTTCAGACTGAGCACAGCTCCTACTTCTAATGCAGATAAACCAATCCGCCGAAAAAACAGCGTCAGAAAAGGCACCATACATACTTGGGCGGCTTCCAGTGCAAAGTAAAAAGAGTGAACAATAAACTGGGACTTTGAAATATTTACTCCGTCTTTATGCCTTCCCATGTTGTCTTTGAAGTAACTTAAACTCAAAAGATAAGGGAAGCCTTTAGTGCCTACAAAACAACAAAACATAAAATAAATTTTGCTAGTAACCATTTACAATTGGTCATTTCTATTTACTAGCCTTTTGAGGTTCATAAGTAAAGTATTATCACTGCTAATGAGCAATGAATGACTTAAAGGTAACAACAAATTAAAATTACTTTGACAGAAAATTGTTCTTTTTTGAAAGATTTCAAAAGCTATCATTTTCTTTAGAGTGCTAGTTCCAAACTATTCACTATTTGCCAGTCCATTGAATGTTTATTCCATTAAAATACTGAATTACGCTAATCAGTGAAACTATATCACAAAATATAACTAAAAATATTTTTTTAGGATTAGGCATTCATCCATGTAAGCCTATGTGCACTCAAGCACAAAATAACCTTGCATTCCTTAGTTTGTGAATTGATTAGGATGACTTAGTCACAGTCTGACTAAGGCTCACTTAGGTGTTGGGGTAACTAAACCCAAAATGTTAGCATAGGAATTGTGTCATATTCAATCAACTGTTCTTTTTCACGAGAGGTTGGATACATGTGAAACAAATTATCAGAACTGGTATCATTTCGTTTTTAACATTGCAATACCAGCAAATCGAATTTCAGAAAATATTTAGCAGATGCGGAGCTGCCATCATCTCCCGAGAAATGTCGCAAAGAATTTAGGAAATGGTGTGTGGGCGTGTCACAAGCGTACAACGATGGACTATAGCTATATTTTAAAAAAGAATAATGGAGAATAATGCAAGAAAATGACGTTTAATAGATTATTTTTCATTTAAACAGCTGTAACGGGCAAGGTAAGTGTTGGTTGACTTCTCGAGATTTTGCATGCACACGGCACCGGTCGTCGAGCTCTACATTTCACGACGAGGTGGCAAGCAGACCTACCCAGGCGATGTGAAATTTTGAGGTCTACAGTCAAGTGACCTAATTATCGGACGTTTTGGCACATTTTGCATTATATTTAATTGAAAACATTACGGATTGTTGTAAATTCTTTGCTGAAATAAAGATTTACCTTCACGGAATTGTTCTGTTACTATGTCTTGTCACTGAAAGCCACATTTATGTTCCGACTGATCTTCAAAAAACACAACAACCAAACCTTCGGAGAACCTAAATATCGGACACCATGTTTCTCCATACGCCACACCGCGGAAATCTGACTAACCACGTAATGGCCGCGGGCACCTTGTCGCCAAATTTCAGCTCGAGTGTTTTGACATATATGCTGCTAGAACCCAGGTCCATTCGCAACAAAATTATCCATGAAATGAAATCTGATGACGGCGCCAAGTCGTTTCGATGAATTAGTGCAGACGACTAAAGCACGTGCAAACTCACTGCAGTTTTTAGTATCACTTAGGCTTCTTGATATGACACCCGCACGTGCGCGGTCGGGGTTTGACTTGAGTTTAAAAACAAACGAAAAAATGGAACAGTGACATATTGTCAGTTCAATGAGATGGTTTCATTGTGGAAAAAGATTTTATTTTCAACTTTTATAACCGATTTATGCGATCGTCCATTTTAGGCCGACTTGGGGGTCTAAATTGCACCCTCTCTCGGTGAAATCAAAACGAGGCAACGCTGTAAAAAACGAGACGGTGCCGGACATTGAATGCATTACAACGGAACAAAAATTGGTGTCATTTAATTCTCAGATTATGTTTCAAGTAAGATTCTATGAAATGTCCGATATTTAGGTTCCGTCCGATAATTAGGTACCCTATGTGTACTGGAGCTTCACATAATTCTTAATTTTGATGATAGTCTTCATACAGCTAGCTGGCTATTGACACGTGGGCTTCACGGTTACGCCCTTACAGTTACATAGACTGAGTCTATGTCATGAGATGAGTATAGACTATCGTTACACTACAGTTTTACTAATTTTATTATGATGATTAGGAACCGAAGTCTTGACTCATGTTATTATGATACCGAGAGTCGATCTGCTGAGATTACACTGACACAACAGCCAATCTGATGAATACGCAAATGCATTCCACCACAGCCAAGTTGCGTAAATTACCTCTTCTAACATGCTGATGATGATTGACACAACACGACAATCCACGAACGCAAGAACTCAAAATACTTCCTATTGCTGAGAATGAGTCGTGGGATAAATTACGACAACGAATGAAAATACATTAAAGGTCGGATTCGTGAACGCACTATTTCTCAATGCAAGGTACAATTAGTGAAAACAGTAGGTGACCATATCTGAACATACGCTTTTCTACTAATTCATTATGTGGATTTCAAGGTTTACGTCTAACACTTTACGCTAAATATCTGCCTGCGTGGATTCAAGATGGACGGTCATGGCTTGTCAGAGCCGTCTGATATAAAAATTGCTTCACATATTTCAGAGCCTACAAATGATAGGGACGATAAAAGTACATCAGAACAGGAGAGAAACCCTTCAGCAGACCAGAAAAGTGATTTGAATCCTTCTACATCGAAGGGTGCTTCAAACAACGGTGGGCCGTTCCTTTCCAAAGCAGACGAAGGATTTTACAAGGTTAATTTTATGATTTTACTGATTTTTTGTTGTGTTTCTGTTCCTCCAGAAAACCGTAATTTAAAGTGACAGTCAATTTCAATAGTTCCGTTAGACCCTGAAATTTCACACAGTCCGGTACAGTAGTTCTGCTCGTCACCTCGTCGTGAAAGTGAAACTAATGTCAACATGTAGAGCTAATGCCGGAGTTACGACGAGGGGTTGTATGCAAAATCTGGGAGTCAACCGCCACTCACCTTGCCGGTTACTGCCATTTAAGTGAAAAACAATTTAGTACATCATTTTCTCCCATACTTTTCTGCCTTTTGTAACAAAGAAAAGTCTTGGTTGTTTTGAAAACAGTCTACTAGTACGCTCAGGAGGCACCTCAGTGTCATTTCATTTTTTGCGACATCTCTCAGGGAACTGATGGCACCTTCACAGGAGCAAAGATTATTCCGATGATCATTTTGCTGGTATTGAAATACTAAACTTAAAATGAAATTAAACCAGTTCCGATAATTTGTTTTGATATATACGCAACCTGGTAAAAGAAGAATAAATTAATTGATTGCAGAAGTGTCGAAAAACAAAAGGCCAATAGGTGACGCTATATTTCATGGCACCGAAAGCTGACGCATAAGATCGCTCCACAACTTTAGCACCAGAATAATGGTAGAATGCCAATGTTTCTAACATGGGTATATAATTTAGTTTACTCTGAAAGGAAGATTGTATTTTTTTAATGATATTTTTTCAGATGTTAATTGTTCAGTTTTATACCCACATGGCCGCAGAGCTGTATGTTTAGTATACAGCTTTGCACAAAGGCTAGGTGGACACGCAACTCATCTGTAAATAAGTGGTAGGCAACTTAAACTTTGACGTCGAAAGACGTCCACACAACACAGGTGACAGCATATGACCCAATAAAAAGTTACTCATTTGAAAATCTAGTGAATAACATTGAATAACACATGCATTTAAAGACTGGAGACAATTTAGTAGGTAAACCAACCCTTAAACAGTGTGCGTGCACCCAGAGGGGGCTTGGGGGCTTGAACGAGCCCCCCTTCATTTGGTGAAGTGAACAAAAGATCCGGCTCGGAAAAACAAAAACAGAAAAAATTTGAAAACGAGACAAAAGTCCACTAAAAAAGGGCAGGAACAACCAAAATTTGGGATTGCACAATTCGTAGCCCTGAATGTACCCCGTGAATCTTAGTAAAAGGTTCACATTTTCAAACATTCGAGTCCAGTGGCGGGTTTGGGAAGGAGCGGCAAGGAGGCCATGGCCCCCCCCTAAAATTCTCCCAGATTCCATTTGGCAGTCCGGGTTGCGAATTGCTGACTAGCTAGCATGTGTGCGTACCCAAAAGGGCTTGGTGGGAAGGCGAATGCATAATGCATAGGCCTTGAACAAACCTTGTTTGTTTTTTATTTTTTTATTGTAATAAGGTCCATAAACCCAAAAATTCGAGACCCTCCTACATCCCTACATTTTAGGCTGGGCTTGCGCATGAGGTTACGAAATTCTGGTTATTCCTGTACCTTAACTCAAAATCCTGGAGGCTGGATCCCCCCTGGGGTCCCCCCATTTTTTGACTGGGTGCACGCATGAACAGTGTTGGAAGTCCGTACATTAAAAGTGTACATATCACACTTGTATTGCACATCAAATGTTGTCCTGTACATGTCGAAACTGCGATCAACTGAACACGTTGGTCTGCTAAAATAATACGGCGAATGTAACTGCACGGAAATCAAGCCCTGCGAAAAAACCTATTCACTCAAAGATTTGACTTTTTACTATTCGTTTTGTTACTCCGCTAGTTGCATTTTTGTGAATTCATGAACTGAAGCATTCACTTGGCTGATTGGCTGATATTTGGGTCACTACATGAGGTCATTAGGTGAAAAACTGATGTTACCGTATGATTATCACATGCAGGGAAAACGTTAATGGCGATCAAAAAAAAAATGGATTTGGAATTGTTCACCAAAATCATCTTAATTTCCATAGACATGTTTCATGGAGGATATATAGAGAACCTGAAAGGGTTGCTGAAAAAATAGGTGCTTTATTTCATGTAACATTTTTAAATGTAAAATGTATGTTTGATGAGGTGCAAACCGCTTATTTGGTGACCAGATTTAGACAATATTAGATATTACAATTTAGATCGAGTAGTTCTACTCGATAACGGCACGTTCGGTTGCGTTACCTGACACCTGACGGCGGACAGAGGTGTTGAAATTATCCAATGACGTAATTGGTTTCACACGCAGTCTGTTCAGCAGTTCACAACACGGGTTAGTGGTGTCAGCTTATCGCTTGAATTCATCGTTTAACACCAATAAATCATCAAACTTCGATGTAAAGCCCTCGAGTTCTTATAAAAATATGTTGTTTTATTTCACTGTTATGGATTTACTGGTATTTGGACACACCGTAGCCTACAAAGTTCGGCAGGCCAATTTGTTATCCCGGCCAGTGGCTCGGAACCCGATCAGGCCTGTTGCGGCCGCCGGGACTGGCACGAACATAAAGCTGCTTGAGTTGGAAACTAAACCTCCAGTCACGAAAAGACCATCATAGTGAGCCAAAGAAATAATGTGCACGTAATTATTTATGTGAATTAGCCACGAAACTGAAAGTCTACTTACTTGTCGGGGGCCGCGAAGTTCCCCCTCCACAGACTGTCAGGGCAAAGGTTGTACAGTAACAATGATTTGAATAATGTATTTGTATTTCTAAATAAAGATTCCCCTAACATGTGAAAATATCATATAAAATCGAGTAACTGTTTCACAACAGGTTTCTGTCAGCAAACACTGAATTAGCATGCGCTCACACGGCCTCGGTGCCTGGTCAATTAGCTTTCAATGCCAGCATCAAAAGCTTGTAGCTTAACGCAGTCGTTTATTCATTGCTGGCTTCTCAAAACATTTGCACTCACGAGCACTCCAAGGCATTACACATTGTATCTAATGAGACAGACTTTGTTTCAGTTTCATATAAGCATTAGTTAGGATCTTTTTAGGATGAGGATAATTCATTTTGAAGCAGAACGCAGAATAGTAAACATCTAGTCAAGAGCTCATCCGACAAAGACTTCACGGGTTGGATCGTTAGGTTTCATAGGCTATCAGTTCGAACCGGAATACACTGATCAAGAAATACTAGAGAGGCGCCGTGAACATGCATAGGCAACGGAACATATATATAGTTCTTTGGTAAACCGGAATTCGTCAGAGAAATCACTGTCGACGAAATGCTGGCCACAGACACGGAGATGTCATCCCGTTTGCGGATGGATTTGATGTAGTTTGCGCCATGTAGTGGTCATTTTTACTGTTTTTTGGTCTGTTTTTTGGTGTCCCCCCCTCAACCAAACGGCTCAAAGGATGATTGTGAAAATTGGGATATGTGACCCACCATGACAAAATGAGTCTCAAGTCGGTAACTCTTTTTCCTGACCAGATAAGTTTCATTATTGACCCATCGCGAATACGGTTACGTTGGATTGGAACAAACAGAATTTGAAGAAAACAGTCTTGATTAGCTTAATCGCAGAACAATGTCTTGTACCTGCAAAGCGGGGTGCAAGCAGCTGAATATTACTGCAAGAGAGAATAATCTTCGATAGGGCTGAATCACTCTGTGAGAAGTCGAGGAAATCGTTGCTCTTCAGTCAGTGTCAGTGGACTTGGATGATTGTCATTTTTTTCAAAATTATTCACACTAGCGTAAAATTTTGAATTATTTTGAACAGAAGTCAGCCACGAACATGTATTTTGTAATCTACAGGACTTCATTTCATTAAACTTCTCCAAAATACACTTTAACTACTTGTTTTACTTGCGGTAACCCCTCCTGCCACAAGTGGACTGACCCTGTATACATAAGCTGGGAAATTTATTGACCCAGTTGCAGCAACTCAACATGAATATCACTCCTTTTTGGCTGAGATTACATAATAAGGTCTATATTTTTCTAATTTTTGATTACTTTTATTTGTTTATGTTGTTGTGTATTCTAATAAGTCTGAAATGTAGCATTCAACTGCATGTTGCTATGGAAATTTGAAAGACACTATCGGCACTTTTTCTCGGCCATTTTCCTTGACTTTTGAAAGCTCTAAATTATCGCTTTCCCCGAATAGAATTGGCAATAACTCGGTCATTTGTGAAGATAAGGACATGTTTCATACCTCAAAATGATCAGAAAATACTGTATTTTCAGAAAAAATAACAATTAAAAAATGACAAATCCTGACTTAAGACTAATTTTGTGGTGGTGGGTCACATATATGTTCTTACTAGGAAGCTGAGGATGATTTTTCGACGACCTCAACTACTGTGGCACCTCCTAGTGACAGTTTTTGTTTTTTTTGCACCCATGGCTGTATATACTAAACCGTATGTAGGATCTTTGCTAAATTTAGCAAGTATATTTATATTATGTTCACAATAGATGACAACAACTGTTGGACGGATCTGATTTACAGTGTGCCCCCTAGTTGCAATTTTAGTTTTTTAGGTTTACCTCTGTATCTTCAAAGGTCCTCAACAGATTTTCTGAAAATTTGGAATATAGGCATATATTGGTGAGATGATGCTATCCTCCTGTTTTCGTATGAATCGAGGTACTTTGTGCCACCTAGTGGCCATTTTTTGTGTTTTCGAGTGTGTTTTTTGACATCCACCGGTCGATCAACCAAACCATTCTAAGGATGATTTTGAAAATTGGCATGTATGTTCTCAGTGTGAAGAGGGCGGTTGACTATAACAAATTCGACTTCTGTGGTGCCTCCTAGGGGTAGCTTTTTTTTGCGCCCATAGCTGCATCTCCTTAACATACTGCAGGATCTTTATAAAATTTAATGAGTAATTGTATTTATATGAAGCTAATAACAGATTAGGTCTTTCAGGCCGATCCAATGAACGCTGTGCCCCATAGTGGCGATTTCATTTTTTCCTTTTTCCTTTGTTTCTCTGAAGTTGCTTGACAGATTTGTGTGAAATATGGTAAATAGCTTTTTATTAAAGAAGCTATGGCATTTTCCTGTTTTCAGATGGATTGAATGTTTTTGTGCCATCTAGTGGCTATTGTTATGAAACAAATAAAAATTCTAGAAGCACACCATTTGCGGTGCATTCATGGGCGCATATCAATACTCTGCTATGCTCTTGTTGACTTGCTTGGCTGGTCCAGTGTTGGTCAAATAGATCGAGCACCAGTCATTTCAGAAATAACAAATTTACTGCAGTTTTCTTTGCACATTTTTCTATATTTCGTGCATTCTGCGACACTGATCATAATTTCTGACAACAGCATAATGATTATATATATACTGAAATTCAAGCTAAATTTGAATTGTCTGATTTATTGTCCGATTGAACTTGAAACCCTCATGCAAAAGTGGTACATTTCAAAAATAATTCTTAGCAGGGTTTTAAAGAACAGTGCATAAAGCATAGTTATGTATATAAATCCCGTGTCTCGTGTTTTGTGAGTTATGATGTTCCAAAGTAAGCAAAATTTGAACATTTTGTCAGGCTTCTACACAACCTTAACCCAGGTGAACACAAGAACATAAAGTGCCGGTGTACATACCCATGGTTATATGCAGGTAGTCTCATGTACGGATTTGTTTGAACTTTATTTCACATTATGCTACCAGCTGCAGTGAGCTTATGTTGTGCTTTCAGCATTTCTTGAACCCTGGTCTCGATGAGCTAGAGAAAGCAGTTGCCAAGCAGACAGCGTATTTAGATGAAATAAACAAGTATGTAATATTTAAAGTACTGTTGCTGTTCTAATTCTGCAGGTTTTCATATCAATTAAAATGGAATTATTATTGATTTACTTCCCATATCCTAGTGTGTGATTTCATGCATTCTGGTCAGTAATGCACTTACAGAAGTCCATCATTTGGAGAACCAGTTTGATACATGTTATTCAGTAAAAAATGTGGAACCCTTATAAATAACTTTTACCATAAAGTGTTTGCTGTAAAGTCTGTAAAGGGGATGTTATGTCACTGTGCCTGAATGTTAAAGGTTTTCAAATTGAATTGTTAGAAGCTTAATGCATTTGTACACCATTGTTGTACTAGGTCACCTGTCTCTTGACTTGCAGCTTTACATTAAAGTTTTACCTAGTTGCTAGAAGTAGTTAGATATTATCAATTATAT
>NMRA01000046.1:552418-603735 GCA_002633005.1 Phoronis australis | reverse complement strand
ACTAAATTTAACAAGTGTATTTATGTGATGTTGACAACGGACGATGACGACTTTAGGATGATTCTGACTACCGGTATGCCTCTAGTGGCAATTTAAATATTTCACATTGACCTCTGTATTTTCATAGGTCTTCAGGTGTATACTTTGTGTTACTTCGTGACTATGAAGGAAAAGTTCCAAGTAGAAATTTGTTTCTGGCATTCTAATGCTGTGCTAATCTTGTATGTTGGAAAATTTGTTTTTAATTCTATGTTTCTGTGGTGCTTTAAGCAACTGATGCATAGGATGTGCTTGTTTTATGAAGATCACTCACATTTTGAAACCTAGCCTATTGAGGAGACAATGACCATGCCTTTCCATTTTGCAAAGTACAACATACTACACATGTGCTCTCTACTGGCCACTTTATGGTACCAATAAACAACCCTAGAAGGATACCGTATATACGGTGCAATTGTGGGCGCATTTCAACGCTCTGCGTTGCTCTTGTTCTATATTTCGTGCATTCTGCGACACTGATCATAATTTCTGACAACAGCATATATATACTGAAATTCAAGCCAAATTTGAATTGTCTGATTTATTGTCTGATTGAACTTGAAACCCTCATGCAAAAGTGGTACATTTCAAAAATAACTCCTAGCTGGGTTTTAAAGAACAGTGCATAAAGCATAGTTATGTATATGAATCCCGTGTCTCGTGTTTTGTGAGATATGATGTTCCAAAGTAAGCAAAATTTGGACATTTTGTCAAGCTTCTACATAACCTTAACCCAGGTGAACACAAGAACATAAAGTGCCGTTGTAGCATGGTTATATGCAGGTAGTCTCATGTACGGATTTGTTTGAACTTTAGTTCACATTATGCTACCAGCTGCAGTGAGCTTATGTTGTGCTTTCAGCATTTCTTGAACCCTGGCCTCGACGAGCTAGAGAAAGCAGTTGCCAAGCAGACAGCGTATTTAGATGAAATAAACAAGTATGTAATATTTAAAGTACTGTTGCTGTTCTAATTCTGCAGGTTTTCATAATCAATTAAAATGGAATTATTGATTTACTTCCCATATCCTAGTGTGTGATTTCATGCATTCTGGTCAGTAATTCACTTACAGAAGTCCATCAGTTGGAGAACCAGTTTGATGCATGTAAATCAGTAAAAAAAAATGTGGAACACTTATAAATAACTTTTACCACAAGGTGTTTGCTGTAAAGTCTGTAAAGGGGATGTTGTGTCACTGTGCCTGAATGTTAAAGGTTTTCAAATTGAATTGTTAGAAGCTTAATGCATTTGTACACCATTGTTGTACTAGGTCACCTGTCTCTTGACTTGCAGCTTTACATTAAAGTTTTACCTAGTTACTAGAAGTAGTTAGATATTATCAATTATATTTCAAATACTGGGAGGACAATAGTTTATTGTCTGGACCTTTTGTTATTCGCCCACATATTTATAATGTGGGTGCATATTGCCGTCATCTCTGTCCAGGCGTCCCTCGTCTGGTGTCCAGCATCCGCAGCTGTATCTCCAAAACCTGTCACAGGACCTTGATGAGATTTGGCTGATGTGTTTCTATGAAACTGACGGCAGATGACAACGAATTTTGGATGGATCCAAGTACCGGTTTGCTCCCTAGTGGCAAATTTAGTTTTTTATGTTTACTTCAGTCTGTATCTTTAAAGATCCTCAACGGATTTGGCACACAGGCATCTATTAATGCGGTGACGCTAGCCTCCCGTTTCTGTAGATTCGAAGAATTATACACTTCCTAGTGACCATTTTTACTGTTTTCGAATCTTGCCTTTTGGTGTCCGCCCCTATATCAACCAAACCAATATAAGGTGATAGTGAAAGCATATATTTTCTTAGTGTGAAGAGGACGGTTCACGATGATTTTCGGTGACTTTGACTACTGTGGCGCCTCCTAGTGGCAGTTTTTTGTGCCCATAGCTATATCTTTAAACCCACTGCAGGATCTTTATTACATTTAGCAAGTGTATTTATATGAAGTTGACTGTGGACGACGACTTTCAGACATATCCGACGAACGCTTTGCCCTCTTGTGGCAATTTTGTTTTTTCCTTTTTCCTCTGTTTCTCTAAAGTTAAATGATGGATTGTTATGAAATTTGGCTAATAGCTTTGTATTAAAGATATAATGACATTTTCCTGTTTTCGAATGGATTCAACCTCTTTTTCTCTATCTAGTGGCCATTTTTACTGTTTTCTAGTCTGTTTTGTCATCCGCCCCACTATCAACCAAACCACTCTAAGGATGATTGTGAAAATTGGCATGTGTGTTCTTTGTGGAAAGAGGATGGTTGGCGATGATTTTCTGACCACATCTACTGTGGCGCCTCCTAGTGGCAGTTTGTTCATTTTTGCACCCATTGCTGTATCTCCTAAACTCGCTGCAGGAACTTTTTATTATTAAATTTAGCAAGTGTATTTATATGAAGTTGACAACAGATGACGACTTTCAGATGGATCCGACGAACACTAGTAGCAATTTAATTTTTTTCTGTTTTCTTCTGTTTCTGTGAAGTTCCTTGATGGATTTTTATAAGTAGGTAAATAACTTTCTAATGAAGAAATGAGAGCATATTCCCATTTTTGATGGATGTGACATATTTTGCTCTATCTAATGGTCATTTTTAAACACCCCTAGAAGTACACATTCGTGGGCATGTTTCAACGCTCCGCTTTGCTCTTGCAGGAAACTTGAAGATGAAAGGAAGGCTAAAAAGAAAGAAGAGTTGAGTAAACACATTCCGGGTCCATTGAAAGGAAAGTAAGTTCATTTACAATGAACAGTTTCTTAACCTTAAGTTTGTAAGTATGTATTCTGGGCTCTTCAACTTTGTAAGAACTTGTTAAATATCTAAGTGCTTTTTGTACTAGGAACTTGTGGCCTTTTTTACTGAAATAAAATTGATTGATTTATTAATTGCTTGATTTATTAATTGCTTGATTATTCTTTGTAGCATTATTTTCTTGATATGCAATAAGTTGTCTTTCAAGTGATCCTGGTGTTTCCGCCGATTATGGTGATAAAACTTGTTTATTGAGCTAACAGTATAGTGCACAGAACATTCAAAGTCTCAATTATAAGGCTGTTCTGCTGGATTTTAAATTCTTATCTTTCATATTACTTTTTGCCTTCCTTTTTTTGAAGATATTTTAATTCTGCTTTTGTGATTAATCAAAGATACTATATTAAAAACTGTTGCTTTGTTGATTTGCAGAGGGCAGACGTTGGATGACATAACAAAGAAATTAAATGACTTGATTGAATATGAAAATTACGATGATGTTGCTGACCACGAGCCTAATTTTGTGTAAGTTACTGAAGGTGGAGGTCGGTAGTCTTTAGAGGACTGCAGTATCATGCTTAACTTCTGTTTGGAAATGAGTTTCACTATAGCACGTGATTCAAATGAACTTGCATGTCATCTTAGAGGATCAGGTTCCACGTGTAGCCTGTCATGTCATTGTTATATGAAGACATAAGGCACCATGAAGTTCCTGCTTGATTCAATGGTATTCTGATTCATATGAATTCTATAGATAGACCTGTGTACCATATGTGAAAAGTGGGTTTTTGATTGTAATTGTAGTGCGTAAGTATGAATTGACTGCAAAAATGCACGCCATAACAACATAGGCGACCCATTTGCATTTGTAACCAATGTAATCTCAGTTAGGATTGTATATTGGAAATCGAAGAAGAATTGGCTTTTGATAAAAAATTTAAAACTTCTTAGGATCGAAAACAAGTTGTTATAGTGGTAGATGTCGGTTATTATCTGACATATTTATTCTCGCGAAAATTAGTGAGTCATGAAGCCACTTAATTGGAGTAGCCACCCAAAGGGTCCTCATGGGGTACCTAGGAATTCTGGATAGTAAAAGGTTTTTTACTGTTTTGTGTTGAGGTGGTCCCCATGAAGCGTTTTAGCTGCGATGTAATCATGACGACCTGGAGCAGTTTTAAGGCCTCCACCTGTCGTTAGCTCTACATGTTGATATAAGGTTCACGACGAGGTGACGAGCAGAACTACCTGGGCTGTGTGAAGTTTGGAGGTCTTTTGGAGCTTAACAGACAGTGGTTCCTTGCTATATTTTGACAACAGTCTTCTTACAGCTAGCTGGCTGGCTAGGTAGAGACCTGAACCTACAATGCTTTTTTGGCGCAATGTTCACATTTAAATTCTACCCTCTGTTTTTATTACATAGAATTAAGTCTAATTGTCGTAATCAGCAGCGTCAGTGATAAAAGCCTGTTTGTAATGCAACAATCGAGCAATTCCATGTCGCAAATTGCTGACACCTTATCATAGTTGTAGAGGCGTTGTACGACAATCTAGTGTTCATATAGTGCAGACACCCCTGAGATGAGAACTTGGTTGAGGACAGGAAAATACTGTGCTTACGTATAAATCAGCAGCACTCAAGCAGTGTTTACTGTAATGATCCAGTTTGGGTTATACTCAATGTATGTTACCAGCATTGAATTGGATAGTGTTGACAGAAGTGTTTCATCAACTGCTAGACACAACCACCAACCATGATTGTAGACAGTTGCTGTTGCGTTGCGGACAAGTCGCTTAGTGCAATCTGGTCTAAAGGTTGTGCTAACCGCAATGTTATTCTGATATCCAAAATGTAAACAGAATTATGTCTACTTGGGCCAATGTCTTTCAGTCGTTTTATTCTGTTAATTGTATGATTTCTTATTTATAGAAGAAAATGTATCAGAACTTAAATTGTGAGAATGGTGTTTAAAGGTCAGATTTTGTGGTATCTAAGCTTTAAACCCTGTTGATGGCTAAAAGTAGACCCGAGTCAAAATAAGTGTCAGATGTAAGAAACTGAGCTGGTATTGTCTAAATTTCTATTATTTCTTATCCGTTCTTTGTAGAAAAGCAAGGCTGCGTAGTCTTGGTGACCATGAGAATACAGCCTTGCTAGCACACAGTTTGGCTGCTTATCTTTCAACATTGGAGCCAAGCCATGCACGTAATGTTGCCAATAAAATTATGTCAGATCTCAGCCTGTGGCTTTCCCGGCTGTTCAGGTAAGTTGGATCAAACTGTATGTGTGTTATACTATAACCAGGAGTTTCTCCTGATAAAGTGCTCTACTGCCAGATGTTTCATATTTAAAAGATTGGTCTCCATTGCACTGTTCACCTAAAAACGGTTGTAATTTTTAAACCCAGTTCACAAGTAGTGTATTGTTTTGTGTTTACAATTTTGAATATATTCTTTACTTACTTTACCCGTGAAGAGATTTGTAAACTGTGTATGTGGCTGTATTTGAAGCAGTCCTTCTTTTAAAAGTATTGAGCCAGTGATTGTACATTTGTCATGTGTAGGACCTGGTAGTAATATTGTTGACCCAATCATGCTCTGGCACATTTCACTATAATTTTATCAAGGTTTGACGATGCTCTGGCCGTGTTTCACAATGAGGAGAAAGATGGTCTAGTCCGTTTGTGTCGACTGGCCCTCCACCAAAACTACCCTAAGTATGCCAGTGATGGCTTTCTGGCACTTTACACTCGGCCACCTGTCATCTATCTGAGTGCTGCATCACCACCAGGCCTATCAAAGTACCTCTGTCTTCAGCTGGGACTGTCAGAAACTTGTGTGTCTGTGGTGCCTTGCAACACTCTGTTTGGTTCACAGCACAAAATTGTAAGTTTAAATTTGTAGTATTGAACAGAAACCGGACATGGGCTCTGTTTCTAAAGACGTTGCCCAGCTCTTAGTGATCTTGATTCATACTTGATAATCTCACCCTATTGTGACGTGGTCTCAAGTGCATTTAGTACATATTACAAGTGATTTTCAACAACATTCTTAACCTGCCATTCAAGTCTTCTCCAGGGATTTCAGTTTTAGGCTTCAGCTGGAAGACTCCAAGGCCAGCATGAGGCATCAATCAACAATATGAAATTTTTACAAGTCTGTTGTTTTTAACCAGGTAAATTGGTTGTTGTCACATCTCATGTGGTGTCTTACAGGATATCTCCACATTCGAGCGGTTGGTTTCTGAGGATATGGAGGCGCAGAAGGTCCCACTTCTTCTGGTGGCTTACGCAGGTAACTGGATGATATGTGACTACTATCATCCATGGGTGGTGTCTCGCTGAATGTGATTGAATTTATGCTATTTCAAAACCTTTGGGCTCTGCCCACTTCTGTCATTGAGAAGATGTAATTTGTGAATTCAATTTTTTTTAAAATAGGAAGTCCTGTTACCACTACGAAAGTTATAGATTTGGAACAATTATGTTCTTGTTGAATAATTAATAGGCTTTGTCCATCAATCCAATTATTATTTGCCATTTTGTGTTGTTTTGAAAATGTACACCAGTAGGTATGTAGATACATCAATAGCAGGGCTGGCAACTGTTATGGATTTATCCGTATTCTAAGTTCTTTCAGGGCCTAAAAATCACTATGTACGGATTTTTAAATGTTACGGATTTTGAGCATTTGTTTTCCTTCTAAAAATCAGATGAAACTTAAAATGTCTTTCAAAGCGTGAGATTGGCGAAGTTCGAGGCAGGAAATACTGGAAAGTGACGAAAATTGTCGATAACGCAAGATCGACCTGTAAGATGTATCCTGAGTACTAGTGTAGAATGCAATTTGCATACACAATTTCCCTGTAGTCATTGATTAGTTGCAGTTTTTTGTGAAGGACTGAGCAGTGAAAAATGTGCTTACTTAGTTTTGCATTATGGGATATTGTATGCTTTGGAATTCATGTTAAGATGTCGAGAGCAAAATTTCAGAGACGAGTATTCTAATGAATTAGATTATATTTAGAAAACAGGAATGGAATTAACTGTGTTTAACCATACTGTCTAACATTGAGAACCCTGACACCTATAATACTGTAAGTTTTGGATCAGGATTATGAGATATCGGGATTTGTGGAGCGGTGGTAGTGTCGGAAGAATTCAACCATGCCGACAGCAAAAGCTGAAAAACATGGATGTGACGAGCTTTTTTAGTTAATCACGATTTGAAATATAATTTTTTTTGTTTTGGTGTGTATCGATCCACCTTGCGATTGAAATTAAGACTATGAAAATGTTGGAAATCATACAAGTTTTCACTTGCAAAATATGGATTTTTAACATGAAGGTTACTAATTATGTCCTTAATGGGTTGGCAGCCCTGGAATAGATAGATAGATACACCAGTAGATAGATAAATATTAATTTATAGATACATCAATAGATAGATAAATATTTATAGACAGATCAATAGCTAATGTTTATTAGATCAGTCTTTATGTTCACTTCAGTTGTGTGTGTTGTCTAATTAGGAACGCCAGCCATTGGTCATGTGGACAACCTACAGCGACTAGGTCAGATCTGTAAGAAGAACAACCTGTGGTTACACGTAGAAGGTAACCACCTGGCTACATTGGCACTCTACTCAGTGCCCACCTCTGTGCAACCAGCCAAGACTGGCGACAGCATTACGTTGAATCTGACAGCATGGCTGGGAATTCCCGGCATTCCGTTTATTGTATCCTTTTCAATTGGTTCCACTAATTAAAATTGATACCCTGTGACAGATGGAATAGATATATTAAATGCTTGCATGTTAATGCAGTAACATTTTGATTTTGGTAAGTCATTAAGGCCCTCATAAATGCAAAGTTGGATTTGATCTTTACCTGAACTCATTTTGACACCTGCACTTTGTGCTTACCATTTTCAGCCGTATCGAGTTTTTTTATGGAAAAGCTGCACAAAGGCACATAACCAGAGGTAAGCAAAGTGTGGTTTGAAACGTCATGATTTGTCAGGTGATGAGTAAAAAACAAATCCCACATCATTTTTGCTGATCTCAGGTTGATTTTCTTTTTTTGAAAGTGAGCAACTAAAAAAGTACTGCTCCACTGACTAGATTTTCTAAAAAAATAACAGATCAGATCCAAGTATGGATTTTTGACCTGAAATGGAATTTTCAACTTTAACTTTGAAATGAAACACTAGAGAACTCTCACTGTAAATGCTAATGTACTGTTAACTTTTACTCTTTAATTTGATGTCATATAGTGTTGATTCTTATTTCAACTGAGTGTGACTGTTATAAACTGCCCAATGTTCAAGAGATTGTAATAACCCTTGACCAGTTGTCAGACCCTGTACAAGTCTAGTGCTGACCCTGAGATGCTGAGTGTGGTAGGCCTGTCTTCCAACAGTATCAACACCAAGTTAAGTTGTCTCCCAGTCTGGGTGAGTCTCCAGGATATAGGGCATGACGGGGTTGTCTCCAGAATCAAATCATCCATGGACTTGGCCAAGCAAGTGTCTGACAAACTCAAGAAGTTGCCCACGATAACACAACTCGTAAGTTTGGCTTGTTTGTTGGATGTGGCATTGCTGTTCACAACAGTGGAAATGTTATTCAAAAATTCTAGAGTGTGGTTAAGCATGCATTTATTTGGTTACTCAATGTTATATTTAGTACCGTGGTAGTTTTACAATCTATTATGTTGTGTTTCTTGTCGTGTTTATATCTCTTGCATTTCTGCTTCTAGAATCTCACATCTACCAACAAACAAGAAAAGACCACAACTGAAATCAAGTCATTTGGAGAACTTTTCAGCAAAGCAATATCTGCTCTGGTGAGTTCTTGTCTTAAGTACACTGAAAACTTTGTCGATTAATTTAAGAATGGTATAGATGGTTACTCATGTATCTTTACATAGATTGCGTTTATTAGTTGTAAAGTACTCGTGTGTCTCGCTTGTGTGGTTCAGTCATTACTGCAGAGCTAGCTCATTTAAAGAGGCTTTTTAGCATTTCTAATCCCCTTTCTGCTCCATTTCAATTTCAGCTGATATTTGAAATAGCCAACCCTATCATCGTGTTCAAGTTTGGTCAGAATAAAGAAAGTCCAGGTATGTCACACATTTTACTTCCAACTCATCAGTGTAATCATTAAAGATAAATATAGATTATTACATGGCGAAGTTGAACATGTAATAATCTATTTATACCACATACTGAACGAGAAACATTGCAATGAATCGATCTACCTTTCTCGACTCGCCTCGGCTTTGTAACTATTTTCTATGTCAGAGACCTGAGGTCGGAGGTCGTGACCTTTTAAGAAAAGCCGAGATATTTTTGTAAAATAATGCTTTCACTCAAAACCAATTGAAAATAAAACAAAATAGAAGTAAAGTGAATCTATAAATTAAGGTTTAGCAACCATTATAGCTTACTACTAACACATTTTATCATGCTAAGCTTCGACCGGGAATATATCGTCTGCTTAAGGAGATTACCACTAGTAACTGACTATAAAGGTCAAAGGATCCCGACTACACGACACCTGCATTCAAATTGGAGATCGGTGATTTACAAGTGAGAGAACACGAGAGAAAAATTTCACTGAATTAAAATATCGTTTTTATGGAAATTATGCGTCTTATTTTTCATAGTGTATAAATGTCGGTGCAATGCCCTTTGCTGAACATGCGATTGTTGATCGTGCTCATTTAAGTATTCTATTTTCACGTTCGATGACGTCAGCCGCTGAGTGGTGTAGTGGTATAATCGGCGACTCGCAACTGTTGAGGCCCGGGTTCGAATACGGCCTCGGTTTCCCGCCAAAATGTTATCTCACTAGTGAGATAACTTTATGGGTTATTACACGGTTTTATCTACCATTCGAGTCTAATATTGTGGTATAAAATGAAGTATGAAGATAATAGTATCATCACTTGACACGTTTTAGGAATAAGAATAAAAGGAAAGACATAAGGACATCCTCAGATACTTTGAATTTCAGTTTGTGTACATTGCCAGTCACTGTACAACTTCAGTAGCATGTGCAACAACCTGGTTTGAAACATTCTTAATGGAAGTTCACAATTGTGGGACTATAGCCTGATATTCAAATGATGCATTTGTGATTTTAAGACCACATAATGTAAAATTGCCGTGAGGACTTGACAGGGACCTCAGGGGTCTCACACTCCACTGATTTATCCACATTATTTTGAAAAGGCTTTGCCCAGTCACACATTGTGTGTCATAAAAGAGATAAGCATACCAGCAGCTGACGCAGCAAGTAGAACTACTCACATTGGTTTATCACATTGGTGTAGACTCACAGTTGAACTGTGGTTTTCTGTAGACCCCAGACTGTCCCGAGTTGCACCATATACCAACTCCGGACGGTCTCTCACGACGATTAAGTGTTATGAGCCTGTACCTTTAGCTATTGTTTTTCAACTGTGGCACAGCTATAATTTAGATTTGTTCAAGAAGAATTTGTTAAGTTGAATTCTCCCCCAGCACAGGAAAAATGATACAGCTAAATTTTACTGTTTCCAGGAAAGACAGTTGCCCCCTATGCAGCTAATACAGATGAGCATAATGATGATGTTGAAGACATTGACAAAGAGTATTATGATGCCTTGAATATCTGGGTAAGAAGTTGTTTGATCTACCAAAGTCGTCTGCTGTACTCATCCCAGTAACCATTCACGTTCAGCGTAACACACATCACTAAGAGTTCTTAGTCTAATTTTTATGCGCCCACATTTTTGTGCGCCCACATATTTATATATGGATGCATTATGCCGTCATCTCTGTCCGTCCATCCGGCGTCCGTCCGTCTGGCGTCCGCTGCTCCATCTCCAAAACGCCTTGACACATGTTCATGAAATTTTTTACATGTGTTCCTTTTGTGGATGGGATGGCATGAGCGAACTTTCGGACGGATCCAACTACCGGTGTGCCCTCTAGTGGCAATTTTAGTTTTTTACGTTTACCTCTATCTTCAAAAGTTTTGAATGGATTTTCATAAAATTTGGTATATAGGCACCTATTAGTGAGATGACGCTATCCTCCCGTTTTCATATGGATTTGATGTAGTTTACGCAACCTAGTGGCCATTTTTACTGTTTTCGAGTCGTTTTTTTGCGTTCACCCCACTATCAACCAAACCGCTTTAAGGATGATTGTGAAAATTGGCATTTGTGTTCTTACTCAGGGCTTGGAATTTTCCGCGGAAACGCGGATTTCCGCTTTTTTGAAATGTGCTTTCCGCTTTTTTTATAATATTTCCGCGTAAAAAAATCGGATTTGATATGAAATTTCCGCGGCAAATTCCTTTCTTACCGTGGCGTTGCAGACGACGTTCACCTCGGAAAGCGGAAGTCTTTATGTTTCGGAGGAACGTAAATTGTCAACATTGCCGGGGCATCTGGGTAAAGCGTGGTCTGATTTTCAATGGCGGCTGGTGTTATTGTTAAGCGCGGCGACAAATACTACCGCTCTGCAGCCAAATTTGTGTGGGTTGGGAGTGGACGGGCGAGCGAAAAGGACGCAGACGCATGCTACTGATGGTGGTAAGGTTTTTTTTTTTTTATTTTAGTCCTCCCGATTTTTGTCGCGGAAAGGTTCACATTGACCATTTCAAAGGCTGGTTATCGGGCATGATTTGGGCCGTAAAAGTTTCCGCGTTTTTTGTCATTGGTCATTCCAAGCCCTGCTTACTACGAAGCTGACGATGATTTTCCTACGCTTTTGACAACTGTGGCGTCTCCTAGCGGCAATTTTTTTTTGCGCCCATGGCTGTATCTCCTAAACCGTTTGTAGCATCTTTCTAAATTTAGCAAGTGTATTTATATGATGTTGACAACGGATGACAACACTTTTCGAACGGATCTGATTACTAGTGTGCCCCCTAGTGGCAATTTTCATTTTGAGGCTTACCTCTGTATCTTCAAAGGTCCTCAACGGATTATTAGAAAGTTTGGAATAAGGCATTTATTTTTGAGATGAAGCTATCCTTCTGCTTTCGGATGTAATCGAGGTACTTTGTGTCACCTAGTGGCCATTTTTCCTGTTTTTCGAGTCTTGTGTTTTGGCATCCACCCCTCGATCAACCAAACCATTCTGAGGATGACTTTGAAAATTGGCGTATATGTTCTCAGTTTGAAGAGGACGGTTGACGATAATGAATTTGACTACTGTGGCGCCTCCTACTG
The DNA here is from genome assembly GCA_002633005.1 of Phoronis australis. Lineage (NCBI taxonomy): Eukaryota > Metazoa > Phoronida > Phoronidae > Phoronis > Phoronis australis. The sequence continues at coordinate 591,700 of NMRA01000046.1, read as the reverse complement.
GTAGTTTTGTTTTGTTTTGGGACCATAGCTGCATCTCATAAACTCACTGCAGGATCTTTATATTAAATTTAGTAATTGTATTTACATGAAGCTAACAACAGACGACGACGTCTTTCAGGCAGATCCAATGAACGCTGTGCCTCATAGTGGCAATTTCATTTTTCTCTGTTTTCATTTTTCCTCTGAAGTTCCTTGACAGATTTTTATGAAATTTGGTAAATATTTTTTAATTAAAGAAGCGATGACATGTTCTTATTTTCAAATGGATTGGAAGTTTTTTCGCCATCTAGTGGCTATTTTTATGAAAGAAATAAACAACCCTAGAAACATTCCGTTTGCAGTGCATTTGTGGGCGCATTTCAACGCTCCGCGTTGCTCTTGTTTTACTTTTAAGTGCTCGTTCTCGACTCAGTGCCCAACATCAATTTACTGAATCAGCACCCATGTCTTTATAAAGCACTTTTTTGGATGGACAATTACCCATTTTCTCCCCCTATTTGTATATTGTAGTCTTGCAAGCGAGTACATTCAGGTAAATGTCCACCCCTGACTTCTCCAAACTATTGTTTTTAAGTGTCCATACTTGGCTTAATGCTCACCCTCTGATGTCTGAGCTCTCCGACTTAAGTGTTGACTTGGAAGTGGAAGGAGTATGGAATTTGGGAATATTGTATTGACCAGTTTGAACCACATGTAATATCTGTCACTAATTGGTGTTCAGTGACCTGGTCATGAACCATCAAAATTAATGTTACACTTTGACTTTTGCTGGAAACATCTTGTTGTCTCTGCTGTAAACAACCTTGTTTAAACATGCACCAAAGTACAGGCGAAATCTAGTAAGTTAGTATAATCTATGAACTTGTGTTTTTTCACGAACATTAAATGTAGCAATATTTATGCAGCAAGATTTACAAAGGCAAAGGTATGCACTTGAAGAGACTCCCTGGTGGACATTTGTTCTTGTCACACAGCTGTTATGATGAGTCTGTAGTGTTCTTTTTGTTGTAGCTGGCTGAGACATTAAAGCGTGAGTCACCCAGAGTACATTTACAGACACTTCAGCTGGATAATGATGGAGTGGCCATCAGATTTGCTCCCATGGAAACGGCACAAAGTAAGGTTCTAAAATTGTGTCATTTTATAACTTTGAATTTATGACAATGTCAGCTTTTCCCTATAAAACAGTTAACTCACTTTGATTCACTGCACAAACTCAGTTCATGAAAATATATTCATATTTGCTGGATTTTATAATGAGACTGGGTAATGGGCAAAGATGTGTTCAAGAGATTGCATGTGTCTGGCTTTATGACTTCTCAAAAGTAGAATGAAAATCCCCTTAGCATATATTAGACATTCCTTGTTTTAGTTATGGGAATAACAAGTGAAGATGTACAAGAGTTCTTAGAGTCTCTGGATGAACAGCTCGAAATACTAAGTGCCACTGTGAATCAGAGACAGAACTTCCGTGATATCGTGCTAGCTCAAGACAACCTGCGACTGATTGAAATGTCCCACTGGGCTGGACTCGGTGTTGTGCAGTATGTAGTAGTTGATGTTTTTGTCAGTTTTGAATGGCTTTGGCCATTTTTGGGCACTGGTGTGCCTACTGCTTTGCATGTATATTATTGGACTGCTAGGTTTTGAACCACATGATTATCAGCATTATTTTGCAAGGTATCATTTCCTTTGTTCATAGATCCTTGCATGAGTTATTAACAATAGTTTGTTTTGAAGAGAATGAAAAATTTCTGGCCTTACTTTTTAACTGTTTACACTCAAGCTCATTTATTATTGCTATCATCTGTATGTGATGTCCAGGGGCCCGTTCCAAGAAACTGACTTAAGTTTATTTTTGACTTAAAAGTCTAACATTTGTCTCAGCTTCCCAACTTTGAAACTTCCACATCCACTAAGTTAGTCCAGTTTAAGACAAAAATTATCACTTTCTTGGAATGAACTTCAGACAAATTGAAATTTTATCTTAAAATTTACTCAAATTTAAGATTTGTCTTAGCTAAGTCAGTTTTCTTAGAACAGGTCGCAGTGCTGTATCTCCAAAACTTTTTGGAGGATCTTCTTGAAAGTTCACAGATGTGATGGAGATGATGACGGATAAAGATGGGTTTCGGACGGACCTAAGTACCGCTGGTTCCCCTAGTGACAATTTTATTTTTTACGTTTGCCTCTGTGTCTTTGGAGCTCCTTGAAGGATTTTCACTCGATTAGGCAAATAGGCTTCAGATAGGGAGATGACGATGCTTCCCAGTTTTGGATGGCTTCGACATATTCTGCATCACCTAATGGCCATTTTTATGATAGTGATGAACTCCCTTTGAAGCATGCCATTTGTGGTACAGTCATGGGTGCATTTCAATGGCTTGCATTGTACTTGTGAAAATTCTTATGGGGAAGAACACGGCTGACAATGGTTTTCGGACAGGTCCGAATACTCTGGTGCTCCGTAGTGGCAATTTGCTTTTTTGCATGTGGCACAATATCTACTAAGCTCTTTAGTGGATCTGTGTAGGAGAGACAACATCTGGTGTGAATTATGGCACAAATCTGACTACTGTGGAGCCCTCTAATGGATTTTTTCATGTTTGCCTCGATGTCCACCAAGTTCCTTGACGGATGTTCATGAAATATGGTGGATAAATTATTTCTCAGAGATGACAGAACCTGTCTCATTTCAGATGGGTTTGACCTACATTGACTCACCTAGTAGCCTGTTTATTATTTTTGTATCTCTTCTTTGTCGCCCATGTCATTATCCTCTAAATTGCTTCAAAATCATAGTGAAAGGTGGCAAGTGTGTTCCTATTGAGGAGAGCATTGCTGACTTGTTTGATTTGCTCACCTCAGAGGCTATGTTAAGTTTGCTAGTGTTACTCCCTTTAATGGGGAATTTTGAAAACAATATTGATAATTTCTTGTATCTGCGCTGTTTGAATTCTTGCCATCCTGTTATTTGACGTATCAATTTTTACGGATTCTTCTAAGACTGTCCATCTCTTATAGTTTGGCAGTTTTGGAAATATTCCATGTAAAGTGTAACTGATATCTTCATTTTGATGAAGTGTGGGCACGATACACATTTTGTGCTTCTGTAACTGTACAGGTATGCAATTCTTTAATTGCACAGGTATGTGCCAAACGAGTGGCTGGACCAGATCAATAGTCTACCTTCTGAAGGTGTTAGGGACGTGAACACTCTTAATGCAGAGATGGTTCACCAGCTGAAGAACAATGATACAGCATTCTCTTTAGGTATGTGTCATGTGAGGACAGTTATACGTGAGTATGAAATAGTCACTGTAATATGTGTCATGTGAGGACAGTTATCCATGAGTATGAAATAGTCACTGTAATATGTGTCATGTGAGGACAGTTATAGATGAGTATGAAATAGTCACTGTAATATGTGTCATGTGAGGACAGTTATACATGAGTGTGAAATAGTCACTGTAATATGTGTTATGTGAGGACAGTTATACATGAGTATGAAATAGTCACTGTAATATGTGTCATGTGAGGACAGTTATACATGAGTATGAAATAGTCACTGTAATATGTGTCATGTGAGGACAGTTATACATGAGTATGAAATAGTCACGGTAATATGTGTTATGTGAGGACAGTTATACATGAGCATGAAATAGTCACGGTAATATGTGTTATGTGAGGACAGTTATACATGAGTATGAAATAGTCACTGTATTAGTTCTGAACTTTTCACTAATACTGTTAACAAATACTTGTTAATCTGAACTCTTAGTAATAATAATATTAACTCACTGGGCCCTAACCACCACAAGGTAAAGATAGCTTAATCTTTACAGTGTAAACATATGTTTGGGACCTTGACACCCAACAGCGATTTGGGCATATCTAGATCACCAGCTGTGCACTTAATTAAAGCCTGCTTACTTAGGCATTGTAATCAATTTACCGGTGAACCAACAGCTCTTGAATTTATCCTGGATGGAAATTCTTGATACCGTTATAATTTTCATCCCCTTGGTTTTCATTATGGGCATAAAGTTTCATTTAAATGTTCCTTAACACTGATGCATCTCTTCACGCTCTTCCAATAATATTGATTATATTTTTCAAAAATCATACCTGTGCAAGGATTTTCCTTGTGTTAATATTAAGAATAGCACAGATTCACTGGCAGAGAAATGTGATCTCCACGATCAGACATGATAGGATATTTATCAGGCTAGCTCCAAGAAAGAAAACATATACACACGGATTTATTTGACAGATGACAGCAATGACATGTGATTATACTTAGGCAGGTTTAAATGTCTTCAGTTTCATTGTGCAGTAAACATTTAACATTAACGCCAAACATAGAAAGTGGAGTTGTGTCTCTCCTCATCATTCCACTCAGTGAGCTGCACTGTCCTTATAATGCAGTCAGACTGCAACCAGGTATGAAATTAATGCAAATATTCTGCCCCCATCTGTTGACATAAGGGTCTAATGAGTTAACAGATTTGTGTATAATCGTGTAATTGTGACATTGATAAATCACTGGTGCCTGTCTGTGTACTCCTTACAATGCAACTCAGTAACTATGTTGACCATTTGACTTGTCTTCATTTTATAATTTTGTTAAAATGTGTATGTTGTCACTAGTTTAGTGTAAACTTAATCTGTTCTCAACACTGAACCAGGTGATACTTCTGAGCAGCTATTACTTCTGAGAATACATGTAGCATAGTTATTTTGGCATTACCAAGAATTTTTTAAAAATCTTCCTAACACCTGTACAAAACGGTGTTATCAGATGCTTCGCTGTTAAACATTTCCTTGCCTTATGAAGTATTTGATAAAACAAAAGGCATTATTTTTCGACTGAGAATTGTTGCCAGAATTTTCCTGTGTTAAGTGAAGTGAGCTGTTTATCACTTGCCGTTATTCGGACTGTACGCATGTCACAAAAAAATTTTATTCATTTATTTTACATGACATTGTTATCAGCTTCTTTATTAATGAAACAATTGCAGGTGGCACAGATGAAGGGTTAAATTGTGTACGATTCGGTCTGATAACCGATGATACTGATATTGAAGAGCTGATTGGTCTTGTGTACACCACTGGTAAAGAAGTGGAAGAGTCTTCTAAGGTAATTCTACTTGCGATGGCATATGGTGTAATATGTGGGCAGTTCTGTATTATTTAAAACAAGACCTCCTTTCCACCTACTACTTAAATACGAAATCAAAAGAATATACTAAGCCCATGTAAAATAAGGTAATACTATTTCATTGCCATGTTATTGGTTTCAACATTTAAGTGCATTTGATGGACATCATGTGAATGAATGAAATGATTTAGGAATGGCTGGCTAGCCCTAGGATCCTTTGGTGTGGTTTAGGCTGTGGCACCAGAGATAGAGTTTTATGATTGCCAGGACATCTTCAAATACTCACGTAGAATTCGTGGCAAACACTAAATGAAATCTATTCGTATTAGCATGAAACTGATGTCATTTGATGAAAACAGTCTTCATCAAAGTAGGGCTAGACAACTTTTGTTACAGTCTCCATCAAAGTAGGGCTAGACAACTTTTGTTACAGTCTCCTTCAAAGGATATGTTTGATGTTAGTTCATTATTCCCTCATCCTGTTGAATTTTTGTAAGATTAGAAATAATTTTGAAAGTAGGGTTCATCTAATTGGAGAACTTTTATAGAAGTTTGTATTATCAAAACAATTTATTATTAATTACTGGAAAAAACAATGGAAAAAGTATTGGTAATTAATTTCATTGATTCATGATTTCCTGTTCATTTGTACCGAAGATTTCCAAAAGGAGCTCTTTCAGAAACTCCCAATTTCCTATTGTGATTTTGTGTCCTTAAAACCCCGTGGGGGCACTTTCAGAAAAAAAGTGATGAGACTCTTTCGGAAATGTTTGTTGCCGATTGGTCATCAACTTCAAACCAGGGTAGGTTATATAATAGAAGGGGTTATCGAACATGGGCAGGCATATATACCTCAACTGCCATGTATGGCTGTCATTCTGAGGAAGACAGCCATCATGGCAGTCATAAGTCTTAATGATGAAATACATTTGTCTGGCCGTGTTTGATTACCCCTTCTGTTATGGTTATTTAATACCAATCTGATGAACAGTTCTGGACAGGTGTGATTTCCTTAATGGCCAGTTAAGTTCAGAGACTATTTTGTTGACACGTGATCACCGTGAAATGTCCAGTCTTTTTAAGGACACAAATTTGAGAAGTTAATGACATCTTGCCCACCTTTTTCATGTATGTGGCATGCATAACACCCCGGAGAAGACCCACACCTTATTTCAAAAATAGCTCCATGGTGACTCTTTCTTGGTGGGAGCTCCTTCAAAATCACGATACACCATATTGAATTGACATTTTGCATTGCTGAATTCAGATACAGCAACTTGTTTGATGTGTTTTAGTTCCTTGAGAAAATGGCCGAAAATGTGAAGAAAGGCATTGAAGCTGCTAACAGGGACTTGGAAAAGGAAAATGAAGATAAACTTCTACAGGAGGTGTGTAAATATCAGCGGGCAATCAGTAGTGTTGGATTACAATGTGCCAGTCTGCTTACAGTTAGTGTGTAGAGATTAGTAATGAATGCAACTTAGAGACCAGCTTGTACTTTTTCACTCACAAAATTATCCCAATTAGTAGTGAAATTCCTAAAGTTAAAAGTAACCAAATAGTCGAGATTTCATGTTAACGTAATATTGAAGTGACATTAAACCTGCAGTGTGCTTTCTGTTGAAAACTAAGTTTTGATTAAAGCCCCTAACCATAATAATAAAATTAGTCTTGTCTTGTCCCTTAGTCAGTTTAGAAGTGACTCGTCTATGCTAGGGAAGGACTGGGAGTTCATTTCTTCAGACCAACCTCACTGAACTTCAGGACACAGTGTCACCTGCCTGAATTTTTAAGAGTTTGGTCTGAAAAATATAAAAAATCTGTTATTTGGAATGGCTGAAGTAACCTCCAATTGGACAAAGGAACAATTTGAGACCAGTTCCATAATGGTAAAAGGTCTAAATCAAAACTTGTGTTTGATATTATGGTAGGTTTGTAGTTGAATTAATCACATTAATGGTGTACTGAAGTGATACCTAAAGTCATGTCTAGTAGGTAGATACACTGAGGTAAATTAATCTCTTAAGTTTGCTATTATCTTGTCATAGGGCATGTTGAGACAGGTTCCTCTGGTTGGCTCGCTGCTCAGTTGGTGGTCACCCCCACCTAAAGAGGCTGGAATAAAGGGAAGGACATTTAATCTGTCCTCAGGTAATGCAAAAGGATGTTTACACATGCTACAGAGCTTTTCAAAACCTAAAACATGGCCATACTTATTGAGAATAGTGTACGACATATGTAGTAATTATGACACATTTTCAGCTCTGTTAGTTAGTCACAATCAATTTAGTGTCAAATTTGTCAGTAAGGCAAAAATTGGAAATTTCAAACGAATGTGTAACAAGTTTCAGATGACTTAACTGTCCCTGACAGGGACGTTATTTAATGTTAGAGAATCAATCTTTGAAACCTTACTTTTCTTTAAAAGTTAATCGAAATTACTGTATCTGACAGAGGTATAAGAGGAATGTAAGGACTCTATTCATAAACCAAACATGTCGCAAATTAGTAATCATCAGTTGTCTGCCCTGCATTGTGTGCCCTCAATCTCCCTTGTACAAGACAGTATGTCCACATACAGGCACTGTGAAGAGTACAGAAGAGACGTACAAATATCACATGCAGATACAAGAGTCCTCTGATGAGCCAAAACAGGAATTCAAGCCCTTTAAAGCTAGTTTAAAGTCACCAGTTCAGAGATGCCCCTCTTCCAATGGACAAATAAACTCGGTAAGTTATTGTAATTTTTTTCTCATAGCATATAAGGTAAAATTCTTCAACGTAAATGGAAGGCGATCATGATTGCTGAGCCCGAGTAGTTCTTAAGGTCTAAAAATCGTACCACTATCTTCAGATAATGAAAGAGTGAACCTAGTTTTTGTTAGATACAAGGTGAGGTTGCACATTTAATTACCAGTGTGTTTCTGCAAAATTTTTATTGGTTTATTGTTGCACTCCAAAAAAATTTCTGTGCAATAATATTTTTTGTTGATCTTTATCACCTGCTTGACGTAATAATTTGCCCATATCCATGTTCACATACATTAAATGGCCCCCTATTGCTAGTATTTTGTAAAGATGTAGTGAGATAATGTTCAGCCATTTCTCCTTTTTTCAGTTGATGAAATTTGCTGTTCATCTCGGAGAATCTTCTCCAAATTAAAATTGCCCATCTTCCACATGCATTTTGTTTTCATAACTATTCGGATGTAGTGTCCATTGCTGTTTTTGTTTTACTTGATATCCAATTTTTTGTTACAATCAGTTAGCTTGGCTTATGTCTCTTCTGATACTGATATTTTCCGTTTTACTTGATGTTCAGTTTTCTGCTACTCTGGGTTAGCTTGGATGATACCTTCTTTGATATTGTTTCTATAATCTTGTCTTACTTGATATCCAATATTCTGCTACAGTCGATTAGCTCGGGTGATGTCTCTTCTGTGGAGCATGAGACTTCAAAAGAGACTGAAGTCACCGACCAGTCCAAGGATTCAGTCTCCTTTCAAAGTATTGAAGAGCAAGCTGACCCATCTGAAGAGTCAGACAATTCGAAGAATGCGGGGGAAATACTAGAAAATCTGAGAAACGCAGACAGTTCCAAGATGGAAAATGACAAGCATCAAACTGAATCAGTAGCTACTTGAGGTAATTGGACATGTCAAGAACCTGATAACTTTGATGGTCATTTTTTAGAAAAAGATGTTGCAATAACAAAAAGGTTACAAAATACTAAGTTGTTGGTTTATTACCCTGAAAACAAGTTCATTCTATGTGCATGCACATTATATATAAGACATTGCAAGCTCCAATTCTGAGTCTGAATCGTTTGCTGTTCTCTGTAAAATATTGATCACAGTTTGTGTGCAAAAGCTGTAATTATTATCTTTACGCAAAATTGCTCCAAATTCTCTACAAAATCATGTTGTGAAGACTGTATCACTTTTTAAAATGGTTGACTGATGCCGTTCACAAGTATTGTTACTCCGTTTTGAGAGATGAACACAGATGGATCACTTATGGGCGCATACCGTAATTAATTGAGACTAGCTTTAGGATTGGTGATGTGCAAACTCTCCAGCAGAGGAGATTGAAAGAGTTAAGTAAGTATTTAGCCATTAAGAAGAACTGGACACAAGTGTGCACACTCTGTGATGTATTGTGGCACAGGTTTAGATTTACTACACTTAAACTTTTTCTTTAAATATTCCTCCAAGATGCCCAGATGTGTGCTGGGTGATTGCTTTAAAGAAAAAGAGACCCTGTTATGATGTGTGGTCTCGATCCACCGTGCCAGCTATGTTATCTCACAAAATATAAGTTGTGCAAAATAGTTTTCCACGTAGTACCTGATGTGTCTCATTGCATGACAACAGTGCACAATCATATGGATTGAATTCATATAACTGATAAGTTGCATGCTCGTCCACTCTTCTTTATTGGTTTATTCATTTATTGCAGGGTGACATTCCATCTGTGGGTTTGCAAGATTTTATGTTTAGTCAAGAAAAGGGCAGTAGTACTCATAAGGAGTGATCAATTTTCTTTCTGCTCCTAATTAAAGGTATCCATTTGTTTGGAGGTTAGCTGACATACACGGTAATGGTCGAATGTAAGGTGCCCGAATTTTGAGAACCAGTTTTCTCCACTGAATAACAGGCATCAAATTGGATCTCAAAATACAGGCACGTTATATCCGACTATTGCAGACACTCACAATGGCGAGGTGGTTTGTTAATCTTGTAAGTGTTGGTTTAAACACTTGTTACATGAAGGTCAGGAGTGTTGCTTCTGTGCAAAGGCACATGCACACAAGACCAGGTGATCAGTTGTTTTTACCAACTGTTTATGATATAAGATATTGTATTTCACATCTGTTCAGTCACTGTACTTTGCCAATGGTACCTGTATATGTTTACAAATAGAATGTTCAGTCTGGCTCCAGAGTTGATGGATACTTGTCAGACATGTCTATCTTCGACAGTGAACAGAGAATTTAGGGAACTCTGGTAATTCTCCATATATTAAGCACACTCACCTTATTTTGCAGACCCTAAGTTATTTGTAAAAATAAAATATTGTCCCTCGCCTCGCATGTTTCCCACGAGGCTACTTGGTGTGAATGTCTTGCCTCACCTAATTTTGTGCACAGTCAGGTTTGCACTTAGGGAAATATCAACCCATATCTTAGTCATCAATTCTAGTAATGCACATAATGTTAAACTGTGTTAATGAGGTCTGAATATTGTGTATTGACCACTTTATTCATCCGTTTGTACTGGATATGTCATGGATAAGTGTCCTGTCACTAACACTCATATGCTCAAAAGACCGTTTCACCAATAATGGGATAAAGTGTCTTAATTACTGTTTATTGGATCACATTGGTAACCTGTAGATCGAATTTTGTTAAATTCATGCACGGGCAGTTAGCGATGCTCGGTTCATTTTACACACCCGTCAACTACGAAATCTGTATATTCAGTTTATTTGGCACAGCCTGACTATCAGGAAAATGTTATATTTAATTTATTGTGTGGGAATGTAGGAGAATTACCATAGCGCTTTGTGTTGTGTTAGTCATAATAGTGACTCGTACATCATTTAGACACGTCTAAATAATGGGATGTGATATATCAAGTACCGTTTCATAATGTTAACAAAGATTACAAAACAAATTATACAAGTTCATAAGATTTTGGCAAAAGCCTCCTTTAAAAATGAGCCAAGCGAGTTCATTTTTTGAAATTGCCTTTCCAGCAGGTAGTAAGACCATTTTTGTGAAAACGTTTGTTATCTTGGACAAGAACTGGGAAAATAAAGAGTTCAGTGCAATGTTTATTTTAAAAGAGCTGAATGTTCTACTTATTGAGGGATTTTGTTATTATATGATTAATTTTATTTGCTGTAATAATTTGTTGGTTTTATATGCTATGTACTAATTATGAAGGTTGAAATAAATTTAAGTGGGACATTTTTTGTTGTTTCTAGTTGTCACTTCTAAAGAATCTAGTTTCCATCTACATTATCTTAAAGCAGCTACATACTTGCCTTCAGTCACAAAAAGCAACTTGAGATGGTATGAAATTGATCTCAAATTATCACTTAGTCAAATTAGAGGTTATTTCAAGGTTTCTAAAGAACCGACAGTTCTTGGATTATACCATGCTCTACAAGTTGGCTTGTCATTGGCAGTTGATACGGTGGGTCATATGCCGAGCATGGTCTTGGTGGGGGGGGCAGTCATTTTTTTGTAATCTTAGATAATCGCTTCTTATCTAAGTAGGGCACAAGTCGAGATCTGTTTTATATCAATAAGTGGTCTAAAGAAAAAGTTTGGTCACAACAGAGGTTCATGTCTGCTTCATGTGAATTAAGAGTTAACTACACATAACGTTTGCATGTTGTGTTCTCATGGTGCAGGAAAAAAATAAAATTATGCTCATATAGTCTTGTTTGCACAGTTCCAATATATGCATATGCTAATACAAAACTAACATGAACTTTGTAGATGATGTTCTTCATTTGTTGCGAGTGGTAGAATTTTGGTTCATATTAGTTGTTTAGAAATAAGTCATTCATTTGGTGACAGATTCACAGGTTTATTATCATTTGTCAAAATGGTTTCCAAATTATGCTCAAAATGTGCTTGTTCAATAATAGAACCTGGAGCTCTTGGAAAAGTGTGTGTTGAGTTTGCAAACACAAATAACATTTCAATATACAGGAGCTCAGGGATCATGAAGTAATTATACCAGTATTATTATACCATGTGAACAAAATGAATTCAGAATAGCTTTTACCCCATGTGTAGCCTAAATGCACATAATATCAATATTCCACATAAAAATCAACCAGCTTGCAGGATATAATCACTGTATTTCAATTACCCACATACAATATAAAGAGTATAACGATATCTTCATCATAAATACTGTTGAACAAATCCCATCACCCTCCTCTTACAAATAAAGTATATACCTTGTGTCAGTACAATTGCACAAAAATTCTGTTGGCCCATTTTGACAAAAATCAGCATACAAGTAATATCTTGTCCAAAATTAAAATGGCCAACAGGAGGTGCTATGGAAGAAAAAAATGGACAATCGATTGGTGCTACCGCAACTCGTCCATAAACCATTTCTTACGTTTCATCGTATTCTGCTAAACCAGTTTGACATTCAACGGAAGAGCATTTCTTTTCAAAAACTGAGAAGGTTAAGGGGGTGCTAGTGAAGCCAAATCCATTCAAAAATCATCTGATGCACGTGCATACCCATCAATGTATCTTGACTGACTGACTTGTATTTTGACTGACAAAGAAAATCCTGCAGAAAACTAACTCTGACAACCATGGGTGCCAGCGCATCCTCATTGTATGGTTTTGTGTCAAATTATGTCGATTCGTTTTAACAATAAAATTCCATAAGGATCTTTCAAGCAATTCTCAAAGACAGAAAAAAGTAACGACTAACAACAGACGAATGGAATGTTGAATACATGCAACCTCAACATTTTAGTGGGCACATATAAATGCTTCTTATCTTCCATTAGTCTCCAGTTTCTCCTTGGGAGAAATGAGTCACAAACAGAACATCAATCTAAAGATAATTTGAATAGTATTCAATAATTGCAAGAATGGCCAAGGAAGACAAATCCTTCCATGAAAAATGCTTAAAATAGACAAAGCAATTGAAAAAGTAACAATATTAACAGTGTTGATCTTTGTATTCTAAATCAGCATTTATTGCTACTTATGGCTGATTACTTAGTACATGATTTCATTACCAGCAGCAAAAACATCTGCTAAGTTTTGACATCTCTCTTGTTCTACTGCTAAGAGTCATGGTATCAACTAAAAGTAAATACAAATCGAGTGATTCATAACCACAAATGATTAGCAAATTTCATTAAACGTATAATAGTACTTGTGTGTACCTAATGCTAGCAGCATATACTGTAACACCTTTAACCAACCATAAAGAAATGTTGTGATTAGAAAACATGATAGTGAGCTTATGCTTTGATTACGCACTCATTGAAACTAAATTATGCGATTCAAGTAGTAAAATATTCGACTCTAGACAACATTAATCCAGAAAAAAATACTTATGTTTTTTAATAAGGCTTTAATAAAAACATGATTCTGTGAAGACTGTAAATAGGCATTCCATATTTAAAAATATTTAAACAAGAGCAATGCGAAGAGTTGAAATGCGCCCACGAATGCAACACAAACGGTGTGCTTCTAGGGTTGTTTATTTGTTTCATAAAAATGCCCACTAGATGGTGCAAAAACCTTCAATCCATCTGCATATGCCGTAGTTTCTTTAATAGAAAGCTATTTACCAAATTTCATAAAAATCTGTCAATGAACTTCAGAGAAACAAAGGAAAACGAAAAAAATGAAATTGCCACTAGGGGGCAAAGCGTTCGATGGATCCGCTTGAGAAACGTCGTCGTCTGTTGTTAGCTTCATATAAATACAAAATTGAATAAATATCCTGCAGTGACTTTAGGAGATGCAGCTATGGCCCCAAAACAAAACAAAACTACCACTAGGAAGCGCCACAGTAGTCGAAGTCGTCCTTGTCAACTGTTCTCTCAATGAAAACATATACACCAATTTTCAAAACCATACATAGAATGGTTTGGTTGATCGTGAAGTGGACGACAAAAAACAGACTCAAAAACACCAAAAATGGCCACTAGGTGGTGCAAAGTACCTCGAGTCCATCCGAAAATGGGAGGATAGCATCATCTCACCAATAGATGCCTATATTCCAAATTTCTGAAAATCCGTTTTGGACCTTTTAAGATACAGAGGTACACCTAAAAACAAAAATTGCCACTAAGGGGCACACCAATAGTCAGATCCGTCCAAAATTTGTCATCCGTTGTCAACATCATACACTTGCTAAAAATTATAAAAATCTTGGAAATGGTTTAGGAGATACAGCCATGTGCACAAAAAACTGCCACTAGGAGGCGCCACAATAGTAGAAGTCGTCGGAAAATTATCGTCAGCCGTCCTCTTTGTAGTAAGAATATACATGCCAATTTTCACAATCATCCTTACAGCTCTTTGGTTGATAGAGTGGTGGACGCCAAAAAACAGACTTGAAAACAGTCAAAATGGCCACTAGGTGGCACAAATTACGTCGAATCCATACGAAAACGGGAGGATAGCGTCATCTCCCAAGTAGATGCCTATATGCTAAATTTTACGGAAATACGTTGAGGACCTTTGAAGATACAGAGGTAAATGTAAAAAAACTAAAATTCTCACTAGGGGGCACACTTGTAATCAGATCCGTCCAAAAGTCGTCGCTGTTTATTGTCAAAATCATATAATTACACTTGCTGAATTTAGTAAAGATCCTGCAAACCGTTTAGGAGATACAGCCATGGGCGCAAAAAACAAAACTGCCACTAGGAGGTGCCACACTAGTCGTAATCGTCGGAAAATTATCGTCATCTGCCCTTTTCATAATAAGAACATACATGCCAATTTTCACAATCATCCTTACAGTGGTTTGGTTGATAGAGGGGTGGACGCCAAAAAAAGACTCGAAAACAGTAAAAATGTCGAACCCATGCGAAAACAGGAGGATAGCCTCATCTCACTAATAGATACCTATACGCCAAATTTTATGAAGTATGACGAGGGCCTTTGAAGATACAGTGGTAAACGTAAAAAAATAAAATTGCCACCCAGGGGCACACCAGAAGTCGGATCCGTTTGAAAGTTCGCTCATGCAGTCCCATTCATAAAAGGAACATATGTTTTAAATTTCAAGAACGTACGTCAAAGGTTTTGGAGATAGAGCAGCGGATGCCGGACGGACCGAAATGACGGCATAATGAGTCCAAATATAAATATATGGGCGCATAAAAATGTGTTGCTCACTGTTTTTAATGTCAACAATTGACACGAAGAGCAAAAGTTAGAAGCTGGACCCTATAGACTATCACTTAATCATTTCGAAGGAAGATGAGGTTTTTGAATATGCAGCTTCTTGGCATCTGTTGCCTTGAACAAACACAGTATTATACTCCAAATGTATGCAGCAGCACCGACGTAAATCGTCCTGAACTGAGTAGGCAGTAGAAAGAAGTTGATACACTGTACAGGAGGCCAATAGCAACAAGCAGTCTGAAAGGAGATGATGCTGGTTATTATAAGTAAGATTTGTCACCGAGTTCACATCATCCTTAACAACTTGCATATCTGGCACATGATATTGCATGTTACAATAACACTTACCGCTTAATATTTGAAGAGATTCGACCATTGAATCTTCTAATGTTAATATTTTTTATAATTCTATGTTTGCACTTTGCCTACAAATGGGGGGTCACCTAAACAAAGGCACCTTAGTTTGCCAATTTAAATGAGTTACTGGAAAGCCACAACAAATTAAATCATAGATTGAAATCCTTCAAAAAGTATTAATTTTGTTGCATGATATCAGGTTTATATCTTAAGAATTTTAATTATATTTTCCGGTTTGGTGATGTCGGTGTAATTTTTTTTAAAGATTTTGAGTACCTCAAATTTTACGTAGCATTTTGGTTTCTACAGAAAAAAGTTACACGTATATATTTGAATGCCCATTTAAATTTTCCAAGAAATAAGAAAAAATGGGGATCAACAACACAAGATTTGAGCTATTTGAGCTTGGACATCGTCACAGAAGAATATGGAGTTTGACCTTGTCAAAAAGTGATCAATCTTAAGAGCACAATTACTCACAGTTACACTAGATTTTGATAGATGTTGTTGGGATTGTGAAATGAGTTTAGTTAAATGTGAATCATCTTTTTTAAAAATTCATATGTGAAATTTGAATTAAGACACACCTAATGTCTACACTTGTGTTTGCCACTTGTTAAATATCACGTAATTGTGAAATTTAATAACGCACATTATTATTCAACGCCAAAATAACAAAAAGTTCAACATCTTTCAAATTAAATAGTCCGTTATTTGAAATATTATTATTATTTAGAAATTAGCAAATGTCTTAAAACAATGGCTGCTTCATGACTTTCAGTCAAACTGTTTTCAACCTAACACATGTTTGTGGCATCACTTTGTATCATAACTTGACACACGTAATAATCAGTTAGATTTTACTGCCCAAATTTCAAAGCAGGTGAAGGTCACAAGCACGTTAATCTCCTTAGTTGGCTTCAGCCACCACACAAAGCTGGCCAGGTATATCTGCTGGTCCACTTCAAGTAACTTTAAAGCACGTACCGTGCAAATCAGTAGCATTCTAATTTTACACAGTGCAATCACCACTGTCTACCAAAAATGCCCATTAACATTCTTCTCTCAATATCCCTGTCCTCTTCAGTACTTTTGCTTTGTTTGTACGTTGTTCCGTGTTTTTGCAGCATTGTAAGATGGCGTGAATACTGCCAAGTGACTTATTATACAGTTTTCTTGTTGTTAAGACTTTCAAAATGGCCAGAAACGTCAATAAAAAATTCATTATAGGATAGATTCAAAAGCGGCAATGAAAGAAAAAGATATACTTTAATATTTTATGTGAATACTGCATTAAAGCCGCATTGTGTCCTGCTAAGATGGATAAAATGCAAATTGAATTAAGCCTTACACTCTCGGACTCACAATATGTCTTACAGTGATAAGATGCTATTTCCGTTATCAACAAGACCATCGAAACCATTTGTGACTCAAGAAAAGGCCTCAGAACTTATGGGAGTTGGTCAAACCTAAAGCTGACAATAATAATTCAAATATTTGGCATGTACTCATTGCCTGTGACTTCAATTGGTAACACAAGTGGATGCCTATCACAGTTATGAATACTATGAGATCAATTTTATGAGAGTAAAAAGTCTAATGTGATTTTTTCATTCTAACCAGATAAGCAGAGAGAAATGCACCTTTAAATCTTGTAAAAAATTGTTCCACAAAAGCTGAGAATTATCTTTTATGTACCAGGTTTTCCTGCCCTGTATTACCTATGCATGCAACATTAGTGAAGTGACAGTCATGTTTCTGTGTTCCATTTTGCTGAGCACATATAACGACAAATTGAACTCAGTAAAGTCACACCAAGTAGAGTTACATCTCAGTATTACACACTTACAAGCCAGGTTTTCACTGTCTTTTCTTTAGCTTCCTTGAAAACATCTGGCTTCCTTTCCAAAAATCTAATACCTACAACATGCAAAACAGAATTTGCCATCCACACCATACAATATAGACATACATGTAGGGAAAACCATACTAACATTCACCTAAGGCCAAAAAGGCATACTTGGGTCTGGTCTCTGTCCTAACTCATTATGAGACCTGCTCTCACAAACTAAAACAAACCTGCCAATTTCACTAAAAGGTCGCGTGTTTTTAGAACAGCTACAAAAAGGCATGCACTAAGGCTTGAAACAACACAATTTGACAACAAAAAGCAAGTCCTGCATCATTTTTGTTGATCTCAGGTGCACTTTATTTTTTGAAAACTTGAGTAACAAAAACAAAACTGCACCACCGGCTCAAGAACCAAATTATTTGTAAACACGCTGCTTGAATCCGTTTCTCGTCTCATAAAGATAAAAGCTATTACAATGACTAATGAATCTTGGTGTCTAACAACTCTCAAAGTTGTTAAGTAGAACTTTCAGTTCCTAATTTTTACCAATAAAAAGAAACTTTTACAAATAGCAACATAATACAAAATAAAAAAAAACAAAGTGCAAATTGAATCAATATGATATGTTCTTCATCAGTCAATAGTACACACGGGATGGTACCATGTTCTTCATCAGTCAATGTTACACACAGGCTGGTACCATGTTCTTCACCAGTGAATAGTACACAGGAGATGATACCATGTTCTTCATCAGTCAATAGTACACACAGGATGGTTCCATGTTCTTCACCAGTCAATGGTACACAGGAGATGGTACCATGTTCTTCACCAGTCAATAGTACACACGGGATGGCACCATGTTCTTCACCAGTCAATAGTACACACAGGATGGTTCCATGTTCTTCACCAGTCAATGGTACAGGAGATGGTACCATGTTCTTCACTAGTCAATAGTACACACGGGATGGTACCATGTTCTTCACCAGTAGTACACACAGGATGGTTGCATGTTCTTCACCAGTCAACAGTACACACAAGATGGTACCATGTTCTTCATCAGTCAATAGTACACACAGGATGGTACCATATTCTTCATCAGTCAATAGTACACACAGGATGGTACCATATTCTTCATCAGTCAATAGTACACACAGGATGGTACCAGTTAAGGAATTAACACCTAAGATTATCATAACAAACAAGATTCTGTTTTACTTCACAAGGTAATAATTTATCTAGAATCTAGTTTTATGATTTCTAGCCAGTATTCTTTATTTTTCTACATATTATGCTAAAAATATATCATAGTACTGTGAATCATATTGAAAGCATTTACCTGTAAAGAATATGAATATCAAAGGAATTGTTAATGCTTGATCCAAGACCATCTTCCTGAGGACAATATTTCGAGCCTTTCCCGGCAGCAGCTTATCAAGCCATATATACCAGAAATGTAAGACTGGGCCAAATACTCCGCCCGTTACAATTCCAATATTGCGCGTATTAGTCCAGTTCATGTGCTCTACTTGACGGAACTTCTGCTGTGTTATATCACCTGTAATTATAGTGAAAATCATCATTAGAAAGAAAATAGCTCCTATTTACTACAACAGCTCTAATGTGGCCAGTCACATTAGAACAGAACAGTTAAATAAAGATAGAAATCAATGGCCTGCTGTATTAGTTATTGATAATCAGAGCAGACCTCAGATAACATTTAAATTGACTTGTCACGGTACTTTTGAAATTCTACCTTGTATGATCATACCTCGGCAATAAACAACACTGCTGAAAAGACAACCCAAAAAACAACAATTTAACCCTTTGTTGAGTTTGTTTTTGTGTTGGGTTTAAGTTGGAAATACTAAGTTCCGAAAATGTGCAATATACTGCAATATACTGGTATGAGCCAAATTTGATCAAAATCTTATCGGAATTGCAGGAGCCAGTGCAATAAGCTTAATCTTGATGGACACAAAATGACAAACATGAAATGAAAGACTGTGCCAAAATCATACTGTAATACAGACGGACAAATAAAAATAAACACTTAATAAAATTCAGAGTAAAATAACAAGAAATATCAAAAGCTTTTGCTGAGGGAAGATTCAGGGTATTGATGGTTGCACTGTATTTGCTAGAACTTGGAACCAAGAGTGAATTTTTGAAGACGTTGAATATTGGGTGGAAGATAACAAAAGCAAATTTAAAGAAGGTAGAAACAGATAATTTATTTTTTTCATGCTAAAACAATTCTATTCATATGACAAATTCTACAACCAGACTGCAATCTCTTCTAAAATCAAGACACATTAAGTAATCCTTCATGACATAAAACGACCATGTAGGAATTGATGGCAATGAGATTGCAGACAGACTCGCAAAGATAGGAGCAAGCGTTCTGCATAGTGTAGCTAGACCTGCAATCCCAATATCCTACGGACACTGTAGGATGAGTGTATGCAACATACCCAGTCAGCTTAACTCCCGCAGAGAAACCAAGAAAAAAATTTCCCAATGTGATCAAACCAAAAGTAGAGTCTTGCTTAGCTTTTTACAAGCTAATAAGTAAGCTACTGGATGGCAGTGTTACATGCCTAAAACATATAGTGCATGGCAACAAATGGGAAAATCTGTCCGTTTTCTTATAAAGGAGACAGACTTGCTGAAAACTTCCTTCATGAATAACCTGTTGATAACAGGGCTCTCGTGTTTTTAGCTCAGTTGATTTGTGCCATGAGCCCAACCATGAGGCCTGCACACCTCTGATGCACTGCAAATGACATCCGACCACCTGCACTCTTTTTTACTTTAGAAGAAGCAGTACAGTTCAAACAGAGCATATTTGCAAGTATCATGGGTACCTACCTGCCATGTATAATCCTCCATATGAAATGGAATTGAACAGCAAAGGATACTTGTGAAATGCACCACGCAGTGTAGACAGCATGACTATGATGTATCAAGCACCTAGAAACAAAAAACTGACAGTCTTGATACAAAGCTGTATTTTATAAATACTAATTGACAGGTTTGGAATGGTGTAATAAATGGTGAATCAAAATCTCAACATAAAAGTAATGTTGATACAATTTACGCTCTTCATCTAATAGCAAACTGAATTGGTTATTACTAGTAGACGTGCTAAAAATCATCATTTCGCTCTTGTTAAACCTGTGGAGAGATTATACATGTCGAGTTGGAGAACCATAAAGGAGGATACCTTATTCGCCAATTTTTTTTTCACCGATTCTTCAATACACTGTTCGTTTTCACAAGTTTGTGCTCAGTTCACACTGTCCAGAAGTGCTTGCCCTTCATTAGTCATTTTGAGTACTTTACTACCAGTGAACAGAAAAACTCCGGCAATTTTGCTTCGAACCAAAACCAAAAATCAAGGAAGATATGGCACGTGTCACGAGCGTACTGTTTTGAACGAGGAATATTAGGAGTTTCAAGAAATAACGCATGTCCTGAACATACCAGATATTCCTTCTTTATAACTGATTTATCCGCATTCTTTAAGGCACAGCTTCTATTGTGAGTTAGTGATGTGTATAATTAGCTGATGAGCCGTGCTGGAAACTACTTGCCAATGAATAGGTCAAGGCTTGGGTTTTTGTTGACAAAATCTCTATTACTTAACCAATTTTGAAAATTCAAGAACCAAAATAGTTTAATTTTTACTCTTCTCATGCGCGTACCCAGGGGGGCTTAGGGGGCTTCCCATTTGGCAAAAATGCCGAAAAAAGTAGAAAACGAGACCAAAGTCCCAAAGGCAGGAACTACCAAAATTCGGTGAATGCGAAATTTATAGCTCTATGTAGCCCGTGAATCTTAGTAAAAGGTCCACATTCTCAAAAACTCTAGCCCCCCACTTTTAAGGCATGGGTGTGTATATGCTTCTATTCAGATTTTATGGTTTCCATTGGTTTTCATGTCCCAAAAAGAAAATGGAAAATATTACATCCCGGATGCTTTCAAGCCTAATTCTATTTCAATATGATGTGATTATATTAAACCATAACTACTCTCACAAAGTGACCTATAGTGAACAGAGATAACCACTCTGTTGATAACAGGCTGGAAAAATTCAAAAGATTTCACCAAATCGATCCTAATCTTTTTGAGATGAAGCAATGGGCATGGCAGTTAGGGTCCATGGCAGTAAGGCGAAAGTTTTGTTGCAAGGACCGAAGAGTTTATACATGACGAACCGAAAAGGCACAATTATTTTTAATTTCTAATTTTTACCCACATCGTTCACTAGCTGTGTTTTGACACTCAGTCATACAGTACACTCAGTGTCATAAACTATTGCTTGCTAGCTGGTTGCCTAGCATGCAGCCCTGGTGGACCATTTCGCCCCCAACTGAAGTCGGTAAGAAAATCTTCCTAAGCCTGTATGCGTAATACTATTTTAAGAGTTAAGCATTTTAAACTGCGACTGTTCCTACGTTTTCTGAAATGTGTGCAGTGACATATAACTACAAGGATCAAATATGGGCAGTGCAGCATTGAAAAAAGTTGGGGGGCTAAAGCCCCCCCAGCCCGGCCCTGTGGTGCACTGCTTATAGACCATGGGCGTGGTAGCAATGGAAAAAGTGGGGGGGCTAGAGCCCCCAGCCCCTTAAGGTGCGCCGCCCATGTCAAAGATTTATAACCCTTGAACCTGTTGACTACTTGTTGTCCACGGCCTCCTTCAACCTGTTGACTGTACTACTTGCGTCCTCTAGCGACTGAATTTAACAGATTCGATGTTTCCTTCAAAGACAGGAGAGTATAAACCCAGCGCCAACTGCAGAGTGATATTCGTTGACAAATATTGCATTTAACAACCTTTTTGTGAGTTACACCGAAGCAACTACGTTCCGGTTTTAGATATTTTCTGTTGAAACGATAACAACTAGTTTTTTCAAACGTCGATGCTCTTTTAGTGCGTGTATAAGGTGCAACACTTGTGATGACGTATTTCACAAGGAGCACAATCGCATGTTTTCGTCAGTTGCCTGACAGTACGCTTTCCACTTTCTTTNAAAAAAGTGTATTAGTAAAATCTACTGATTTTTAAGTGGTTTTAAAAAACAATCGGTAAACTCACCGATTTTTGTCTCATTACTTTGATACGTGTCTCTTCCGATAAGTTAGTACCTAACGTGCAGACGAGCACTCCAAATTGGAACGCTAAGCCCCGCGTGGTTGCGCTGCACGCGAAACAAGATGGCGGACGAACTTTGGAGCCTGACGAAAATAGGTAACCGGACGATATGACTATGACTGAGCCGCCCTCAGTTAGCTACTCCTATTAGTTGAATGGCTAGCACGCTCACTGGTTTTATAGGGGTCACTGGTTCAATTCCCGGGTCGGGTAATCTCGGCTATTACTACATCTGCAACCTTGTCGCCTTGTCGTCAGGTTTAGTCAGCTGCATGCAGGCATTAGCAGTCTCATCAGCAGTCCGCCGTTATGACGTTATGTACTATAATCAGATAGTATGTAGAGGCTATACAAAAATGATTCAGTATGGAAGATGAGCAGGCAGTTTTTTTCTGATTAAAATTATAGGGACAGTGCCATTGTCTCAACTAGCAGTGGAGACGGTGGCCATCCCATAGGCCCTTCATACGCTGGAAGCTTATCGGCCAACAATGCCTCACACTGATTAAATCATCACATTGCTATATGTACCTTTTGCACATAGAGGGACACCTTAGGAGGCTGTAGATGTCTTTAATTTCATCCAACTCGAGCAAATTCTCACGTAATCAAACTTTTTCGTGCAGTCCTCTGTTCAGGTTCCAAGTATAGGCAACAGGCCATTTTTACACTGCTTACAGTAGGGGGATATGGCTCATCTGTGAATTGAAATATTCAAGAAAGTTCAAATTTTTGTCTTGGTCCTTGCACTACAAGAAACAGGGTCTGCATTTTGCATCTGCCTCAATCCATCAAATCGTTAAACCATCAGAGGGGAGGAGTCATTCTAGTTAGTGTGATGGCGACTTCCGCGTGCACTCAGCTATCATGACGGGGAATTTCTGGTCGTTTTGTGTGGTTGTTTCTGGCTTGTTCTGTACCGGCGTCAACCTTTATGTGGGTCATCTCCTGAACAGGTTTGAACAGTCACTCAAGTCACTAAACTGAATATTGACTTACATCCAGAATACAACTGAATGTCGAAAAATGTTTTTAAGTATCCCGCATGACTGTTCGTTGATGTCTGCAATTTCTTTACTGTAAAATGGGTATCGTGATTTCTTTTCATCAGGTTGAAACCTTTATATAAGATCATGATTGTTTTAGTGGATGTCCTGAATATCAAGTTTTGAGTGCGCATTTTGCACAATGGAAAACGAATTATAGTGAACTTCACTAGGAAGTCGTCACTGTGACTGAACAACAGTAACCTCGTACTCTGCAATTGAAGCTTTACTGTTTTCATCTAAACATGTCTGTCACACTTCCCTTTTCTTACAGACATGGCCTCCAATGAGAAGCCAGCTGACTCTCCAAGTTTGCCCAGGGGGTTGCTAAGTCGAGGAGGGACCCCAACGAGCAAAAACACACGGTAGATTATTGTCAAACATTCACTTTTCAAGTTGTCATCAAAACTGTTAAGGTTATGTAGGACCTTATTAACAAGTCTATGCATATACGGTCAAATATCTACAAATCTATAGAATTTACCTAAAAAAATTGAGGTAAATATTTTCTGATAGCAAAAAGTTATATTAATTTGATTTTTGACTTCATACCAATATACTGTCCATTGGGTCATGTGACACCATCTTTTTAGTTCAAAAAAGAAAAGTACAGTCATAGTAGAACATTGATATGGATAGCATGACCACGTTTTGTTTGATACAAATATTCAAGATGAAATATCAAAAACTTCCAGTTTTCTAAGTTTTTGTTTTTATTTTCGTTTTAAATATCATGAAAGTTCTCCTTTTGATAACCCATCATGCAAAAGTTGATCATTTAAAACCAATCTCAAACAATGGTTTGGAGAACAGAGCATAAAGCGCACTGTCTGATTGGTTCATATGAATTGCATCACCTATTTCTGAGAGATGCTGATCCAAAGAAAGCCAAGTTTGGATTTTTTTAGTGTCCTACTTAACTTTAATAAATCCCTTATAGAGAGGGAGATTAGGTGTGCATGTACATGCACAGACTTAAACAATTATGATTACTTAACTTGGAACATGTATATGATCAATGGTTGTTCTTTGTGCTGAGTTTGAGATTGTCAGAATGTTTGTTTAATTCTGAAATAAGATGAGTTAAATGTTGGAATTCTTCCACAGTGGAGAACTCAAACTTGGATGTCACAAGTCCTACCTATAGATTTCTACCTATAGATATTACCTATAGATATACCTGCAATCAGGTAGTTATGTGGGTTCTTATCTCATGCACGCTGTGATGGTGATGAAGTACTTTCTGCTCTCTATTCAGATGTTGAAAAGAGAACCATATGGTATAAGTGCATGATGTTCTAAGTTTTGAGTCGTCAAAACAATGACCTTGCATTAAGACGTCATTTTTGAGAGCTTGATGTATCAGTATTTAAGATTCCGTTTTAAAAATAACAAACACAAGTCACAGGCTTTACATGTACTTTTATAATAGCTATGAATGATTCAAATTATTCTTTTTAAAACTTAAGGTAAGCTGAAACATTCATAGCTTGCTTTTGATACTGTACAGTGGTCTGTTATTGGAACATTTTCATAGAGTGTAGAGATAAATGTCTGGGGCAAAGCTCTTTTTTAAATTGGTGCTTCTCATGTGAATAATTATGTTCCTATACTTAATGTTGTAGACTTCCGTCCATCAGAACACCAAGGGACCTTACACTTGGTGGTGTTAAGAAGAAGACGTTTGTCCCAAACATACCTCAGAGGAAAGAGAAACCCAAACCAGAGTATGTGTTTGACGTAGCAAATTAGCGTGTCATTTGAAAAGAAAAAGCATTGTGCATCCTTCTCTTATTAAAGACATGAAATGAGCTTGCCTGTGAAAATGATGCATTTTGCGTGTTTCATTCTATAACAGGACATTCAGTTCTTTTTCCTAATACTAGACTGGATCAATGATTGTGTGTTGTGTAGTTCATGTTTTGCATTTATGGTACTGTCGTTTTGCTCCTATAAAACATCAAATCATGACACAAAACCTTAGTCATGCATTGAATTTTCGAACTAAGGAGACGTCTTATTTCGTAATTGCTGATTATCTAGAAATTTGGAATTATATTACAGGTCAGCTGAAATTTGTTTGTCAGCACGCTTTCCAGTCCGGTCATGCTGTTAGCTTGTTTGATGATAAATTGCAGGCAACAATTAGCAGGAGGATTTTTGTGTAATAAAAATGTTGCCATGTATTGTTAGTTTAAACTTGAAAATTGTTAATGCTGGGTGACTCAGATGGGGATATTGTACTGTAATCAGTTGGAACATTTCTTCGGACAATTAAACTGTTATCTCCAATGCAAATTTGAAGACAAACAACAGAGTTAGTGAATTCAAGTGTTTGCAGCTTAACCAGCAATATTAACCTGAAGCCTATGCTCAGTTGCTTATCAGATTACCTGTATTAATTTCTTGGATGATTCATTCCTAATTGAGAATCTTACTCTCCTTGTAATGTAGCAATACACCAGTTGGAAGCAAAAACGCTTCAGATAATAAAGGCACACCAAGACCAAAAGTTGCTAATCAAAGAAAAGATGATGTGGGCCGTGGAAGAGGCAGGGGCCGCAACAAGCCTGAAGTTATACAGTCGCACTCAATCTTTGAACAAGGACCCACAGAAAAAAGTCTGAAAGAGAGGGGTAATTTGTTTTGTTTCAACTTACTGTCTTAAGAATATCCAAACCCTCTATGAAAAATGAGTGTTAAAGCTAGAAAATAATGCCTTCTTTCATTATCTGTTGTTACAGAATTCCTATATGCATTGTCTTTAATTCAATATTTCATGTGATTACCAATGATTTGTGATTAAACAATTATGTATATTAATTGAAAAGTACTGTTTTGTGACAGGTTCCAGCTATGGCAAGTGCTCCAGTAGTGGAGCGTCTTCTAGTGACGGCATCTCTTTAAAAGCAAAAATAAAGAGGGAAAAACCAGAAGAAACGCAACGAATACTAGATGGTCTTCTCCGAGATGATGCAAGTATTTCTTCGCTTTGTTGCTTTCTGTTGTCAGTTGAACCTTGCCATGTGACTTCTTGTTTGTAATTTGTAAAGTTTGTTTTTAGTTCTCACAGCACTGGGTCCACAAGTGTGACTACAGAATCCCCCACTGTCTCATTCCTCCTCCCTTTATTCTTTGATGTTGTACTGTTCTTGTTCCACCTTGTTGTCTTCAGATTGAGATTAAGATTACATTGACTTTCATGACTAATCTGAGTACACAGGCCATTTTACTGAAATAACCTGTAGAATAAAGCTGCTAAAACTCACATTTGAATCTGTAAAGCTGGCATCAAAGGTGAATTAAAAACAAAAGACTCAGCGCATTGTTATCCATTGGCTGTATGTTTTGTGGTAGATTTCACTTCTGAGTGACATGTTCACAAAACTGTAACATTCACCATTTTGGTTTATTGGCAAGGGCACATTTCTCTTGCTGGAAATTGCCCTCGTTGATGCATTTTTTTCTCAGCAAGACTTTTTATACGTCCCATATTCATTGTGTGGGTGCATATTGCCATCTCGCAGCCCTTCACCTGGCATTTGCAGCTGTATCTCTCAAACTCCTTCCTGAATCTTAGAATGAAGTTTGGCAGGTGTGTTCCTGTAAATGTGATGATGGATGGGGATGATCTTTGTCACTGTGTGAGCAGTCTGCTAAGAATTCTATTGTAATTATTATAGTTCATTGATGGTGCAGACTTGGACAATGATTTGAATCCCATTAAACTGCCACTGGCTTCAAGTGCTGAACTAAAACCTGACATTCTTGACACTGGTAAGGTTATCAAAACAATTTTAATTGTTGGGTGATGGCAAGTTACCTGTCTGGTGACCTTTTAGATCTCATAGCTTTCGGGTCCTACCCGGGTCCTCCTTCAATGCTGACTGATGTAGGTCTAAGTCTTAGACCTACATCAGTCAGCACTGAACAGGTAACTTACCATCACTCATCCTTATTAATGGAGTCGGATAATGAACATTCATTCTACCAATTTAATTGTTCTTTTGTGCTATGATTGCAACATCTAGGTGTTTTCATAATACTTACTCAATTGGAGAATTTTGTCTTTGTTGTTTTGGATAGACAAGTTGGTTGTCACTTTGACTGAATTTGATATCTAAATTACTTACTTAATAGTTGGGGTACATGTTGATACAGCATTTTCTCTCATGACCTGGAATGTGTTATGACACAACTGGTTAATAACACTGAGTACGCAATTTTTTATATTAATTGGGCAAATCACAAAATAGTGCTAAGTAGAAATCCATACGCCTTACATTTTATCGTCTGCAAAACACTGAAACAACCAAACGTGCGTCACCGAAACAATGACAAGGTTATGATTTATGATTGACAAATCAGGTATTGCAACTGTACGTACTCCCAGTCGTAAGGACATCCAAACAGCTTTTTAAACGGACCCATCTCTATCCACGTTCATTGAAATGGAGACAAGCCCCAACTCAAGAAACGCAGCGAGGCTGTCTAGCTGTGCTGTCTCAAAATCAATTCAGCGCTCACATGCAGGGAAGCCTTGCTAACTGTTATTTATAAATATTTTTTAAGTTTTAACTCTACAACTTCAAAGGCTATGTATTAGATTCTAACTTGAATATTTGCAATTAAAGCTGAATGCAACTTACAATTGTTGAGCTTGAAATAAAACTATTAATAAAAAGTAACTGTATAACTTTAAATTGCGCGTGTTTTTACAAAAGTTGCGTCATGTGGTGACATGTTGAGTTTTTCGGCAAAAAAGATTGTTTTTACAGTTCATGTGAGAAAACAAATTTTACACTCCTATTAGGTTGATGACATGGGCAAAACCTTCCGGAAATTTCGTCAAAATCCCTCAGCAAGCCTCAGGATTTTGACAAAATTTCCATAAACCCGAGACTCGTGTAGGATTTTCTATTTCTTACACATTACGATAACAAAACACATCTTGAGAGTCATAACAGATTTGATCACTGTTACGCTACACAGAGGGTTTCAAAACTTGTTTGTGAAGCTGGAAAGCTAGAGGTATAAAACCTTTTTACAGACAGTTTACTTGCTCCATGTATTCCATTAACCATTACATATAGATGAATTCTACTTGTATATTAATCTCTTTTTGAACATGCAAGTAGTTTGCATTTCCAGTATGGAACATCCTTGCTTCATATTAGGTCCATGGTTTTGAAGTACCCTTCATTTTTTC
This sequence comes from Phoronis australis, assembly GCA_002633005.1. Classification (NCBI taxonomy): domain Eukaryota; kingdom Metazoa; phylum Phoronida; family Phoronidae; genus Phoronis; species Phoronis australis. The sequence goes on along the minus strand of NMRA01000046.1, from coordinate 563,001 downwards.
AGATGATTGTATTACTTGCTTCATCTGCTGCTCTGTGTTGTTGTAGAAATTAACAGTTCCAGACCAGACAAAGTATTACCACATGTGAAGGCAAGAGTCAAAGATATAGAATGTGCAGATCTTTTTTCTAATTCTTTCAAAACAGGTAAGTTTATCCATATCACACCTGTCATCTTTTTCAAAATATCAGCTCGGGTCATCACAACAAATAATCCACTCGCGCTTGTAAACACAAGACATTGGTGTTGTGCTGTTTTTTAAGGACATGAGTTGCACTGCAACATTTAATGTATTTTCTTGTAGTTTCAGTTTCATGCCTTCTCAAAAACTTTGTGGTCACGTAATCAGTATCCCATCCATCCATCCATCATCATCTGTGCTTGGCATAGAGTTAGAAGACGGGCATGTGCCACCATCACTCAAATTTCAGTGTCACCTTTTGGCCATTTCAATTTTTGACAAAAAACTGTCTGTCAATTTTGGCAAACTGATTTGACAAATGTTGCCTATACAGAGGTATGCGCTGGCACCATTTGATTTTCGAACAGTTTTGATTGCCACTAGGGTGTTGGATAGCCATTTTAATTTAAGACAAGAAATTCCTTGTTCATTTTTTCTAAATAGTTGATTGGGTTACAATGTTCCCTGGTTATAGTGAACATATTCAATAGTTCCTGGGAGGTTCCCTGTAACGAGGTTCCACTGTATTGCTTTCGGTTGATTATGGCACAACGAATTTTTTGACAGACCTTGACAAAGAGGTGATTGGGGTGAGCCAGCGCCAATCTATTTCCACTATAGTATTATAGCGACCAATGCATGAAAATTATAACAACCCTAAAGGCATACTGTTTGTTGGCGCATTTCAAGTGTTTTATTTTCTCTTGTTGGCAATTGTCCTCTTGTGCTCTACTGAGTATATATTAAGTTATTTCAGTTATACTTTGCCAATATTAAAAACTATTTCGTATTAATGTGCTACTTGGGAAGTTGCTGAAACATTTGGTTAAACAAATTTTCATTCTCGGGTTCTGTCAATCCTTTCTTTTGTCAGATCGCCCACCTCTGCTTTTCTTTCAACTTCCTGACGTCCTGCCAGGCTTGTGTCTATCAGACGATGACAAACGCAATGGACGGGATCAAGGCTCAGACAACCAGGTAAATTTTCGTCACTCAATTATTCAAAAACTCCAAAAATCATAAAATATGCGGGTGATACGACTTTTCTTGTCTTATAATAGCAATTTGATATAAGTGCATCTTGTTGAACCTAGACTGTTGTGTGGTACGTGTCCATCTGTCCTGTTCCCAAATTACAGGAAAAAACTGAAGCAAAAGATAAAGCAAAAAATAATCTGGGTGATTTCTCAGAAGGTCACATTGGAAAAATACAGGTTCTCAAGTCAGGAAAATGTCGCTTGTTACTGGGTCAAGTCTCCCTGGATGTGTTCACAGGGACACCCTGTGGATTTCTTCAGGTGAGTACCAGCCCGGTGTTTGAGTGATTGTTTTACTGCAGCCGAAAGTAAACTCGCATTTAGTAAACATTGTTACTTGTCAGGGCTTCTTGGGTTTTGAAAAAAAAAACAGTTAGTTGAAAAAATATTCTCCTTTAGACTGGTGTTTCATACAGTACAAGTCAAAAGTAATCAGACAAAATATGACATTCTTTAACAGCAAAAATTACTGCTAATAACTATTAGGGTGACAAAATTCCACTTACAGTATGACTGAGTCACATTACTTACTGGCCTGTTAATTCCCCTTCATTCTCAGTTTTGAAAGAAAATTTATCTTGACATTGAATTTGGCTTCTGTCCAGCTGTCATGGCAGGAAATTCCATGTCATTTTGTCTGACTTCTTTTGACTTTTACTGTAGAATTCACACCCAATTGTCTCATCACGTTTTGCATGTCACCAGTGCCATACCTAGTTTTGTCACAAATATGCACGTTTCATACATAACAAAATCATTGATCACTGGAAAAAAAAACGAAAAATATCTCAACAATACTTTCCCCAACAATGCTCCACCACTGATGTGCCGATTCTTTGTGTTTTGTGCGTGGTGAACCAAAAAGTCTGACCACACCCATCACAATTCTTGGTGAGCAATAAAATCATTGTGAGAACCTCTTAAAATGCCCGTATACAACAGTCAAAAAACAATCTTTTTTAGCACTTCTGTTGATACTTCTGGGCCATACGCTAGATATACCAGTATCAGTTTGTGTGGTCATCTAACGATCAGAGAAACAAAACAGTTCTCAGACACATATATTTTGAGTGTTTAAAGAATGATGTAATTTGAAGAGTTTGTAAAAAAGAAAATCCAGAAAACAAAATACACAATGAATATTCTACATGCTCCATTTGTAGGCAACGCTAAGAATTGTATTTTGGATATCTATACACAGGGATGAAAATGAAGGTTTCTTGGTCTTTGAAAGATACAAATACCGTCCTTTTTCAATGAAGAACTTATGAATCTGTCTGCCATTCATTCGCAAAGTTCGGTAGAGAGCAGTTTCAAACATGCATTGTTTTATAAGCAAGTGAGCTTTTAACTTATTAATAAATAATAGAAGATTGGGATTTTTCAATTTTGACAAAATCAAGTTCAAAGAATTGGTTAATTTGGCAATATTGTTAAGAAAGAATGAAAAATTAAGGAGTATGAATTGCCTATGTGCCCTAAATGGCTCAATAATTCTTTCATTTCAGGATGTGGTCTCTGTAAAAGTGGATGGCTCCATTGGGGACATGAAAGTATTAGGACATTTAGATTACAGACTTGTGTGCAGTCCAGATTTTGAGAGTTTACTTCAGTCTGACTCGTGATAAAAGAACACTGGAATATGATGTCGCTTTTACACAGTTCAGCTGTATGTGCCGAATTTGTTGCACAAAGTCATTTCCACACAAGTTATTGGTACCACAGCGGAATAACACTAAGGTGTTAACATCAGTCAACATCAATCTGATGTGGAACCTTGACCGATGTGTATTTACTCCTCTTCATCTTGGCAAGAGACTCCTCAAAGTCATTCATAGACATGGCTCGAAGCTGGACACTTGAAGATGCGTCATCAGATGTGTTCCTGAAAATATACACCATTACGCTACATACACACTTTGTTGTTAGTCCCCTCAACAGAACTTTCATTTATCCAAATATTTTGGCCCATGCATTGTGAAGCTTCACCTATGAGCAGAATTAAAAGGATGCACTTGTATACGAAACACTTGTGTAAAACGTACAGTTTAAAATAGCAAGTGAGTGTAACTTGACTTATACATTTTAAAAATGATATTGATGTGTGTCTAGTGTGAGAACGACTATTTTTATGAAAAGTTCTAAAAATAGTCAAAACGCACAAAAAGAACAAGTCGTCAAGTTTATCATGCACACTTACAAGAAATAATCAATTACGCTTACAAGGGAAACTTTGGAAAAACTCTTTCAATTTTATTTTGGATAGATGCATGGGCCGAAAGACACACAAATATGCTTTTGATATGCATTAATGTTTGAATGTCATTGTCGCTATCATTACTACCATCAAGTATTCGAGAAACACTCCAGTACATGTGCGTAATGTTGGAGAGGTGACGGGAAACAAATGTTGGAGTGGTGACAGAAAACAAATCTCTAATGCGTTAATTCAACACGCGTTGTATTGCAAACCGCACACTACGGTTCTTTGTCAACAAAAGGCTCTGGCTGCCATTTTCCCCATTATTGCGTGAACTGGAAGAACTAAAAATAATTTTGAAAAAATTCGGGTCTTTGACCTGACTTCATGGATAAAGATACTGTCTTCATTGATACCAAGAGGACAAGCATGAGCAGAGATTAGGGACTCTCAGCCTGATATATCAAAACACTGTTGTACTTCCAGGTCATGCACTGTCAGCCTTTCGTTGACAAAGAATTGCAGAGTGAGGTTTGAAATGAACAAATCAACAATAAGATGTCTGAGTAAAGGAACCAAATATTTTACTCAATTGAGATGGTACTTGTCACGCACCAAAGTGTACATAACTGTTTTTTATAATATTATAAATAATTTTGGATCTTTTAATCCTGAAATTGACAAAGAGAACAGTCATGTGGACAGTACAAAAACTACAGTAAAACGTGCCTAAATGGCATCCAAGTGCACTTGCTCCCACATGAAACATCTAAAACTGTCTTAGTGTGAAGTTGCATTTGACTTAGTTCCCAAGTCACATTTCTTCTCTGTTGGCAATTCACAATTAGTGTAAATTAATTTCCTGACTGATATTATACTGCATGGCAAGAGCACTTGCAAGTAAATTAAGAAATATTGTCTTGACTCTAGTCAAAAGACTTGTGGATTTATCAGTTTTCTACACCATCAGTATCAGAAACTGTTGGTGTTCAATACTTCAATGTTAAAGACTGTTAATTATTCACTTACTTTGCAAAAAATAATTGCCAAAAATTGCCAATTTTCTATTTTTCAATGGCTCCTTACCTTGCTGGAAATACTTGGAAACTTTGCAGAAAGTTACATTATGACACCAAAACACTATAACCCAAACTTGTAAGACAGTAATGCTTTTAGTTGTTATTTTTTTAAGAAATTGGTCAAACTGTGTATTAAAATGTGAAGAACGACTATCAAGTACAACTTGAGTACTGATTTCAACACAACTAAAATATTCACCCCTTGCCAAACCAGTCATTAAAAATCACTGAAATGATAAGCGTAATAATTTCTCATTTACTTACTGAGGCCCACTTAGCTGTTCACTGTCCAACAACTCTCTCACAACACATATTGCGGCATTTCGACATAATTCTTTAAGATCACTCCCTGAAAATCCTTCGGTAGCTTCAGCTATCTTAGTCAAGTCAACTGTTTGATCAATATTCTCTCCGGTCAATATGATTTCCAGGATTTCCTGTCGTTTAACTTTTGTCTGAAATTATTAATAAGCATGAGTAATGTAAAACGATTATTGAAAAGCATTAATAATTATTAAACATATGAGTAAACGTTGGTGTGTATAATTAGATACTTTAGGTTGATGATACATTTTGACATTTTCATGACAACTGTAGAAGTTCTGGAATAAAGTATACACTCCCAAGAAACTACCGTATTCGCCCTAATAAGGGCCCAGGGTGCTTAGAAAAATTCGTTTCAGGAGGGGGGCACTTATTATAGCCTAAGCCGGTTGAAACCCGGTCTCCGAAACGGGTGAAGTCTTTAGTAGGATTCATCAACTTTATGCTCTGTAACGTATCTGTAACCTATGACAGACTTCCTACAAAATTGTGGTGCACTGGTATCAAACTTCGTAGTTAAATTACGATCACTTTTAGGAAAATTGTGCTGAAATCCCAGATGAAAACTCGCCAACTGATGCGTTGCTGCCTCGCGATCGTCAGTAGAGTATCAACAAATTACCTGAAGTCCTTCTTAAGTTTTCAAAATAGCGTCCCTAAGATTTTTAATTTCCTGTGGAGTCAGGATTAACTGCATATTTAAGTCCAAATCTGCGCTAGATCGTACCCCGCAACACGAGAAAAATCTCTGGACGAACACACATGTTGTAGTCACGTGACGTTTGTTTTGAAATTCGTCTGCGTATTGTGTGAGTGAGCGAGTGCGTGCGTGTCATCAGAGTTCATTTGCCAGAGTAAACGCAATGTAACGATCTAGGTGTGCATTGTAACTAAAGAAATTAACACAAGGAGTAAAGCAGAACGTGTTTTATTTAGCACCTGTTGATCTCATTTGCTAAAAAATGTTCGAGAATTGTCTCGGTAAGTCCCCGGGTGACTGGATGCGTGACAGTCTAACAGTTATTTTCCGGGAGATTTGGGCGTGTAAGGGTGTGAAAGTGTTCACTATCAGTGGGTTATTTTGACTTTAAAAACACCAATTATGATTAACTAAATAATTCCTCCTAAAAATAACGCGAATGTTTTTTACGGTATTAGAAACTTTCAGAAATTAGTGCCAATATTTATTTCTTGCCAATGCTATGCTACCCGTTTCATGAATAGATAGTTCCCAAAGACTAATGTCTTTGATGACAGGTACTTGTATGTAGCGCACGCTTTCTGGCCACGTGCTTTTAACGAAGATCAATTTTTTATTAGTCTTCGATTTGCAGTTTTCACGTGTACAAAGAAATTTGGATTCCTGTTGAGAGAGAAGATCTGTACGGGAAAGATACAATACAATCCCTTTGACAAATACGCTGCGTCTGTTCTGAAAGGCCAGGACATAATGGGACACATTCCTCGCAAGATCAGCAAAACTTTTGTGTTCTTTTTGAAGCACGGCGGAAGTTTCAAATGTCTAGTCGCGGCTAAATACCCACATAGCGGTGAGGCTCATGGTCTACAAATTCCGCGCTCAATGACTTTCTTCAGGACTGTTGTATCTCATTCATTGATAAATTGAAGACGTTACTGAAGAATTTTAGAACTGTAGGTAAGGCACTTTTCGCAAGTACATGTTCATGGACTGGGCTCTTATCTTAGCGGAGTCTGAATACATGTGGGGAGGCACTTATAGGGGCATGGGCGCTTATTAGGGCAAATACGGTATTTGCATCAATATAACTTCAGCATCAGACTGAATAAGAATGTGTGACATAATTTTACAAATGACATAATAGCAAAAATGAAGAATTTCACTTGCGTAATAAGCCTGAACCAAGATCATGAAATATATTATTAAGCTGCTAACACTTCACAATAAGTTACATGATGCAAGTTCTATTATGGAACCTCAAACAGTTGTCAAAAAATGCACAACTTTTTCACAATGTCGAGCATTGCTTATTCTTGACCCAGGTATATTTCTTCAAGTAATGATTTCAAACAATCAACAGAACTTCTTCAAAAAGAAAAGTAGTGTAAAAATTACGGTGGTGTAACAAGTTGGTGAATTGTCCACGTATTATCAAGGGACAGCTTCAAAGAATTGTCCACGTATTATCAAGGGACAGCTTCAAAGAATTGTCCTTGTATTATCAAGGGGCAGCGTTTCAAAGAATTATACATGTATTATCAAGGAACAGCGTTTCAAAGAATTGTACATGTATTATCAAGGGACAATGTTTCAAAGAATTATCCACGTATTATCAACAGACAGTGTTTCAAAGAATTGTCTATGTATTATCACGGGACAGTGTTTCAAAGAATTGCCCACGTACTATCACGGGACAGTGTTTCAAATAAGACCTGTGATTGACCAAACACTTAGCAATGCATTACATTACATAGTTTACATACTAACCGGTAATCCAACATAAAACATGGCAGGCATTCGTCTTAGAATTGCTGCATCCACATCCTGCGGTCGGTTGGTAGCTCCCATGATGATTATGCGACAGTGATCATCAGTAAGTATGCCATCCCACCATGTCATAAACTGAGTCTTCACCATGGCAGTCGCTTCATGATCACTGGACGACCTGTCACGGAGAAATGTGTCCAACTCATCAATGAAGATGATAGTCGGTTGAAGCTTTGAAGCCTAGAATAAAATACACCATTTTAGGGTTATTATATATCAAACCTTTCTTGGACTTAGGGTTATCTAGGACCTTAATAAGCAACCTCTAAAGTCAAATATTAAAAAACTATGCTTTGTCTACTACTAAAAGTATATATTTTCTAAAAGGATAAAGATCGGAGATTCTAAAATGTGCTTCTTACTAATGTGTCTTCATTATTATCACGTGATCATGTTTTTAAATCAAATTTTCACATGCAAGAAAGGTACATTCATAGCAAAATAACCCCAACCCCCAACTTATTTTATTAAAAATTTTTAAATGAACACTTTACGTTATGTCTCAAAAATGTGGTTAGGAATTTATTAAATGACAAAACACAAGGCATTTTTGCAAAAAAAGAGTGCTCGGTACACAAAAACTAGGCATTTCAACTAGCAAAACGCAAGGTATTTTTGTAAAAAAACAGAGCTCGGTATGCGAAAACCAGACATTTTAAAGCAAAATCCTACCGGTATTTTTGAGACACAATGCAAGTATTCATTTAAGAAATTGAACTTTTAGTAAAATCGGCTAGGGGGCTATTTTGCAATTAATGTACCTTTCATGCACATGAAAATTTGACTTAAAAACGTGGTCACGTGACAATGATAAGGAAACAGTTACAGAAGCATATTTTAGAATACTCGATCTTTCTCCTTTCAGAAAATACATACCTTTAATGGCTGACAAAGAACAGTTTTTAGATAGTTACATGACTTAGAGTTGAGGTCATTTATTAAGACTCTAGATAACATTCACTAAAAATTGAATTAAGATGATAGTGAGTTGTAGCTTTGAAGCCAAAATTAAATAGACCATTTCAGCATGTGTGTTTATAATGAAACAAAAAAACATAATATATTAAAACAATGAATTTAAATTCCATATACAGAATTATTATTTCTCTAAACTTAATGTCAAGTAATTTCCTCATTGCTTTCAACAGATGTTTATTACTAATAGTTCTTTCATAAACGTTATGAGCAGCAATACAAGACTTTAATCAGTATACATTCATCGTTTTGCCACAAAAACATTAAGGCAAACTATCAATTTCTGACCAGCTCGCAACTGAGTACCAACATAACGAAATGGTTTACAAAGGCTCGATAACGGGAGTTTGTTTTGTTTAAGACATCGTATACATTTGATTATAGCTGAGATGTTACTGTGTGTCCATGACTGAGACGGACATTGTTTTTATAACGAATCAAAATACTGCCAAATAAAAAATTTGACCATACTTTCACAAAACTTAATGACTTTCATAAGCTAGTTTATGGCATGATTATTGGAAGATATACTCCTGGACTGTAACATACAACAGTGAACAGTAACAACTGGCTGACACAACAGAAACATAACATACTAATTCTTACCAATGAGAAAACTGCTTCTGCCCTCTTCTGTGATTCGCCATACCACTTGTCTACCAGAGATGAAATCTGTAGATTGATAAACCTTGCACCTAGACAGAGGTAACACAAGATAAAGTATCACAACATCTGGGAAAATAGAAAGTCAAACTTTCAAAATACCCAGAAGACGACAAAAATATGAATCATACACAAAACAAAAAACAAGGGAAATTTCAGCCAGTTAAAAGGTTTTGTTTCATATCTCTGTAAATACTCTGGACTTTGTAGAATGACAAAGACAGTTTAGTGATTACTATAAAGTTAACGTAATATTAATACAACGTTAAGAAGAAAACTGACCAGCAGCCTTTGCTGTTGCTTTAGCCAACATCGTCTTTCCACATCCTGGTGGTCCATATAAGAGAACACCTTCAAAATAGTTATTAACTTCATAAAAAGTCAATGGAGCACATCATAAAAACAGTCCGAAAAGATAATTAACATTCATAGAAATATTTTGGAATATATCAAAATTTTATAAGGACACAAGTTGGTGAATAAGTGAAATTTTATTTTCTCATATTCCATTAAAGATATGTATACAAAATTAATGGACTAGTTCTGTACCATAGCTGAAATCTGACAACATTTGGAAAATGGCCAGTAATCAAAATAATAATTAGAAGGCATTGGGAATTGAAAAAAGAGTCTTTTTTAACTGTATTTGTCCAGAATTGGTGACATTAGAGTTGGTTTAGGTGTAGAGATCTTAATCAGGACATGTTCCATCAAAATTTGCCTTTTTCCACAAGTTTGTAGGTCCATTACGAAAGCCACTCAACGAACTGCAGGCCATGCTTGTACAAGGATCAACATGGCACACATATTTCACCCACAAAATTTCAGCCTCTGTAGTCTAGCTTTTACAATTTGCGCATTATTATCAAACGAAAAGCACATTTTCAATCACCAGTCTTAAATACCAAGTCACAATATTCTCAAGGCTGCTACACAGTCAAATTCTGTGAAAGAAACTAACCTTTGATTTAGATGAATTACAGCTAGAAATTTAGTTTCAATTTGTTACTAACTCAGACAAGAAATAGTGTCAGGGCCCGTAAAGAACTGACAGTTTGTAAATGCTCGAGACCATGATCGACGAATGAGATAACACGCCACGACAAGCCAAGCTGTAGCGCTTGGTCTCCAGCATTACCATTCTCCTAACGTGTAAAAATCAAGAAATTTCCTCTATCATGATCTAACCTAGGATCACGAACAATCAAACTTGGCAAGCAGGCCTTTTGTGTTGGTACACAATACTGTGGTTAAGTTGGTCAGAGCTTACAGTCACACAAAGGAATCAACAGGTGACGGTTAAGTCTAATTTTTCTGAAAGTCTACCATTTTTCTCCATTCGAAGTTTTTTTGGGAAAGTATGTCATACAAAAAACATCTGCTTCAAGACGTTTGCTGAAAGTCGTTTGCAAATGTAATTTTAAATATTGGTTAGCATCAGGCACGCTATTTAAAACATAACTGCTGGATTACATGAGCATCAGATGAAAGCAGATAATAAGATAGTTTGATTATGTAAACATTGGTTTGCCACTGTGCTGGCAACTGGCCAATCTGTGAATCGGGATACTCATTCCAGTGCGGGGGGGGGGGGGGGG
>NMRA01000046.1:523320-552361 GCA_002633005.1 Phoronis australis | reverse complement strand
GGTGGGGGGGAGTGGTGTATAACGGCAATTAGCTGCAAGTTCTTTCAAAGCTTCAAAGCCAGGATATCACCTCAGGTTAGGAACAAGTTGATAACAGTTTCAAAGCTACTGCAAGTGTTTTAAATCAAAAGTTATACTTTACAGATTTGTGAAGAAAGAATGAACGTAGCGACCGTATGACAACACCACATCCAGAAATTACATCTAGTAGCTGGCAAACATTAACTTTTAAAGAGGTTTTATCACCATCCATCAAAGAAACTAGCTTTTGAATTTGACCACTTTTTAGCATTAAAATGCTAAAAAGCTAAAACATGACCTCTGAGTTTCTTCCTAAAGCAGATGGGAAGTGATTTCAAGGGTTGGACAAACTGACAGTTCCTTACATTACACGACACCGTGTTCACAGCATAAATAACCCAGCATGACAAGCCAACTTGTTGAGTTTGGTCTCAAGCAATGATGCGTTAGTCATGGTTTCCACTTCATTCATCACTTTATTTTTATTTCTTACTTTGAAGACCATTCTTGACCCACCTAGCACTCAATATAACTTTAACTAGCTGTATGTTGTCCACTGAATGTCAAAACTGACACTTAACATTCTCTTTGTTGAACAATGCTTTTGATATAATATGCAACAACCGAATTTATTGAGTGCGTGGATGAATTTCTGTCTTATTTTTAACTGGACAATGTAGTGTTCAATAGTTTTAAAACTGATGGACACTATAATCATGCCTGCACCAATAATTTTAAAGAATAATTTTCATAATCTGATTTACCTTTTGGTGCACGTAACAATTTTGACGATTCGAAAAGACTTTGTCGTTGAAATGGCAGAATCACAGTCTGTTGCAGTTCCTTAGCTATATCATCCAAACCACCGATGTCAGACCAGTCTAATGTAAAGCTGAGTGGATCCACTATGTTGGCAGCAACACAAAGTTCATACTCACTCAACTAAAAGAAGAAAACAATTGAACTTTACAAAGAAAATTTATGAAACTGTACCACAACTAAAAAAAAAAAAATATGTCGAATGAAGTGATAGGTTCAAAGTCCTGGAATGTTCAATACGGCTAGTAAAATTGCAACAAAATCCTAGGCTTCAAGCTGCATCTTGGCCTTTTTAGACTTTACCTATTACTATACAAAGAAAGATTACTATTGACATTACATGGTAGGCCAATTGCCAATTATAAAGAAGGAACTTTTGACAATAGTTTCGATGTTGTATTTCAAAAGCCGACTTGCATACCAAGCTAATGTTGCATGGTTGCATACTTAGTGAAAAATTAAACAATTTCTATTTCAATAATCGCCATGGAAATAAGGTAGGCTCTGAAGAATGTGCACAAAAAGTCCAATGAGCAAAAATAAGGCAAGAGACCCGCCATTGGTATTGCTAGAAAATTGTCAACCAATCGAAATTTGCCTTTGAGAGTTTATCTACTTCTCTAATCAGAAACCTGATATTAAAATTCAACATCAGTTTATTCATCACTCACCTTCAGCTTTGAATCATTAACACCAATTACTTTGAGCAGCTTCTCTGCCTGCAATATTAACATCATTTTAAGAGATTTAAACACATACTAGTCGTACCGTACATTTAAGAATATGTTTTATTCATACGGTACCATATGTACATCACATTCTCATGCTGAGCGCCATTATAACATAAAACTGCCTTTATAGACCTTCCTTCTGACAAAACTACATTCTGATTTAGAATACTTGTAAAACTGGTCTCAAATTCTCTTTTACCCTGATTAGAAGTCATAGCCAGTCTAATACTATGTTGATGATTACAGGCCCGTAGGAAGGCAAAAATTATAAGCACAAACCATTTTGAGTTCCCCAAACAACCCCCCCCCCATCACCACCACCTCCACCCCCCCCCCTCGCCCACTTACTCCCGATGCCACCATATTTGTACTGAATCTCCCACGTCTGCCCTACTAGGTGGGGGCACAGTGGCGGATTTAGAGATAGCCCGAAAGGGCCATAGCCCCCCTAAAATTCTCCCAGATTCCATTTGGCAGTTCGGAGGTGCGACTTTCTAACAGAAAATACCCTGGCTAATACTCTGCCCTGCCCCCCCCAACTTAAAATCCTGAATCCGCCCCTGGGACAGTCCCGGGGATGAAGCCATCAAGAGTTGAGTAACCGTGAACTAAAACGGACAGTAATAATGTTCCTAGGACCAGTACACTGACCGGTAGCAAGGAGCTGCCTCAAGTAGCTACAGCTGAGATCTAACAGTGTGAAAATATCAAATTCTCAACTAAAGCTAGTCGCTGGTCAGCTGAGCTGTGATTCACTTGAGACAGGCAGCTTGAACCGGTTGTCTGCGCTCGCTCTAAGGTCAAGATTTGTTTTATTGTGATCCACTTTCGGGAAAACTTTGTTTTATTATGGTCATTCTTTGAAGGAGTTTTTTTGAAAAGGTGAGGTCCTGAAGTCCCTGGTACAGAGTCTTTGGGACTGTTTCAAAATGCCTGGTTGAAACATGACTGCTAGTCCAGTTTCTGGTGGTTGGGGAAAAAGATAGTGTGTAGCAGAAATGTACACACTTCCTGAATGTCTAGAGTACAAATTCAATTCTCGTGAATCACTGAGATTCGGCGCAGGACAACTGCATGGTTACATCTTATTTTTAACGTGGGTACGTCAGTCATGACGTGCATGTGAATAAGGACAAGCAATCAATTCAGTTTTGAAGAACAAAAATTCATTGCTCAATACTACTAGAAACAAAAAAAAACACCAAGGAAGGGCAAAGACAACCTTCCCAAGCAATGAGTTTAATTTTATTTATTTAAGGATTTTTAAAACGTTTTCTATCTATGGTTTGTGAGTCCGGATTTCATCAATGTCTTTGAGAGTTATTTTAGATATGCAAAAATCGTCTGTAAGTGTACTTTACTATTTTTGGATCAGCTTACTGAGTTTTTCCAACTTCAGGCTGCAGTTTAATTCACTGAAACATCATCAATTCTTACAAGATTAGCTTCTTATTATCAAAAATCATCTATGAATCTATCGATTTTCGTAGATACATAAACAAGTAAATCAAAAACCAACAAATTTGTTTATCAAAACAGAATGGTATAAGCAATTTCCTCATGCATGCTTGCAGACTGGGGAATATGGGAGATGGGGCATTCGTATTAAGGTGTATTTTTGCTTATTTCAGAGGTACCTATAACGAATCACGAGGTAAACTTGAACTCCACTGACAAAAAAAAACCCGCTGAAATCTTTGTTTATGATTCTGAGAGTTCTTTGACATGTACACGATCATCACGAATTGTAGCCTAGACAGCAGTGTTTTCCACATGTGGGAATTCCTTGCAAATAACGCATAGTAACCATCTTCAAAAGAGATACTATTCCTGTGATACTACGGGAAACAGTAACATTATTTCATGACTAACTATCATAAATAGTTATTTTGTGTAATTCACAAATAGTGGTCTTCACGTTCTTCAAAATTCCACCCTTTCGATGGCAGCATTCCTACTGTATTTTTTCACATTTTTGATTGCTTGGGTCGATGGCTGTGCACAAATGTTTTGCGTTTCTTTTGATGAATTTGGAGTCTCAACTTCCATCGAGAATACTTGGCAGTGTCGGATTTACATGTATAGACAAGGGACAAAGTTATATTACCCCCAAGCTGCTCCACCGAGAGAGGGTACCGTCTGAAATGGGACACCTTAAGATGAAAGGCTAAACATCATTAAGCTTGGAAAAAAGAGTGACAGTGCATTCCACCGTCGTGTGGTCCCAAAACAATGCAGGGAATGACCGCCTTCAACATAAAAGCTGATTGCACGATTTCACAAAAAAACTGGAAAGTAGAGGTAATCTATTCCAACATTGGGCCCTCTCTCTGTGAGCTGTCCCTTCAGAATTTGTCAATAAAAAACAAAAATTGTAACCACTTGAATGTCATCAATGGCCTCCTTCAAGGTTGGGGCCCCTAAATATGAAAAAATATACTTTCAAATATCAGGAAATCTGCTGCAATTGACGTTATCTGTCAGGTCATCAATTTCTCTTAAGATTATACAGTTTCAAGAAAAAAATTAAGTGAAAGTTGTCTCCGTTATCCCTTGTCAGAGAAAGACATTTGGAAAAATACAGTTTTGCATTCGCAAAATTGACTTCTTGAATTTAAAAATCTAGTAAATTAGTACGCTCCGCAAAATCTGCATTACAAATTTTCTAGATTTTTCGAAATATATGTCTGAATTCGTGCCCGTTTTTAAGTGCCTTTAGACGACCTGTGCTGCAAAAGCGGAGACCCTAACGGCAAAGTCCTGGCCAGGGTCCTCAAAAGGTAAACCATGTATTCAGATGCACAGTTGTTAATGTTCTCTTAGAATTTTCTCTCTTATCCGTGTTTTGCAGTCTTTCTTTTCTCGACTGTTCCCTGCCCCACACCTATGTCGGTTGCCACGGTTTAACTTCTGACGCCTGAAAAGTTTTGGGGGGCCCGTGCCCCCCACCTTCCTATGGCCCTGTATGAATGTATGTGTCCAGGGCCTCAAACAACCCATTTAGCTCTTTCCTAGTCCAGACATTGTTTCTTATAGTCAGTAAGGAATAAGTTGGTTGTACTTAATAGCAGTACCATAAGCAGTATACAAATAAAAGGTGAATACATGGAAAGGGAAAGTCACCTTTACAGCGTATATAATCTATGATAAAAGTAATTCACCCTAAATCATAAAATGACCACAAGACTCTTTCGCCTTCAACCCTACACAGTAGACGTATTACAGCATTGTCTGTGCTTTGAGTAAAACCACTTTGCAGCCATGAATGAGCATCACATAAAAGTGAAACTGAAAGTCGATGGCTAAAATCACATTCAAATAAACTTTACTGTCTAGTTTTTGGCCATACCAATCCCATCAAGAAAAGTTTTTTGTAATTAATACTAAAGTATCTTCTTACTTTGTATACAAAGTCTTTCTATGGTGTATTTATATCATTTGCATGCTAACTACTTTGAACTTTGAAGTAATAACTATAAATTAACAACATTGTCTACTTTTGGTATTGTCATCGAAAATGTCTTACAACAGAACTTGAGTCTAACTTGAGAGAATACACTGCAACTAAACTTTCTCAGCTGCAACCTTCATTCTTATTCTCAGCTTTACAGACTTGGACTGCCACCTGAGGTGTTAGCGTTATCAATACATTGTCTATAGTCGCCAAAGGTGGACGATCACCCTGTAACATCAATACTCATGCTGATTCACTTTTTGATTCATAAAATACAATATAATTAAAAAACAATATGTAAGGAAACACTGTTACCTGATGACAATAGATTGAGTACAAAAATATCATCTTTTCAGTGTTCTTTTTTCATAAGTTATCGGCAATTTGTGTAGGTCAGCTGACGAGTCGCTGGCATAAGAAAGCATGGCAAGCAACAAACGTTTATGAAAGAACGTTAAAAAGACCCAAGTCTACTGAAATATTTGTGGCAATTTCGGGATTTACAGTATATTTTCACTCAAACCTGATTGTCAGTTATACACCTGTACTTCAGACCGTTGGCTAGGCAACGCGACCCTCCGGGCACGAAGGCCGATGTAATTGCCTAACTGTTGGCAAGTTACCCAAATGAGAATCACCAACCCTGTGCCATGGGAAAGGCGATTGGTGGATAACCTTGCCAACTAGTCGAGATGAGGGTTAATTAGGTTTAGCTTGATTTGTAAATATGTAAAGCACTACTAGTACTAAGGAGTTTAGGTTTAGGTCAGTGCCTGTGCAGCCTGTAGCCCCTCACCTCTAACTGCCAACAGTTCGAGATTCATGGTTTCTCATCTTACGAGAAAGATTTGTGTAACATTTTCAAGTCTCCCTGAAACCTATCAAAACACGCTTACTCTTCTCTGTTGTTCTTCCTTGTCTTTGTTAGTTGGATCCAAATGTTTCATCAGCCATTTCATTATGAAGAATGTGAGGGTACCCGACACGGCAAGAGTGGCCAATGTCGCAAGCAGTTTGGTCACAATGTCACTTCTCCTAATTTGAGACGATTCCAAAACTTCCATGTCTTGAGGAAGCTTCTGAGACACGCGATTATAAGTGGCAGCATGGGCTCCAGCGCTAAGATAGCTTAGAATATCCTTAAAACCCATTTTAATAGAAGCAAATGGGTGAATAACGTCCCCGGTGTTTTCCATGCTTTGGAAATCCCCTTGTGACGTCAACACATAACCACGCAATTTCGTGAGTGACCTTTGCAACTCGAGGTACTGTTCGGGTGTAATTCGCCTTTCATGCGTTCTCGCTGCCCATAACTTTTACCACGTTTGCACTCAAACACATCATTTTAACTAACTAAAAATGTACAAACGAAAGTGTTCACTGGCTAAAAGAGATTACGTTCGTAGATTTCAGCCGAATCACCACGAAAGACTTCTAAAAAACGAAATCACTGAAATATACTCTTTACCCTTAAAAGACCCAGAAAATGTAATTTAATGCGTGTAATGCACACGTTCAATGGATGACGAAAGTACAAAAGTGCTAGAAATGCTAAACAAAATTAAAAACCTCTGTGCACTTATGGGTACTATTTTCTTTAAAACATTATGTTTGAACTTTTGTATCCTTGCACCAGGAAGACAGCCATAATGGAGAAATCAAGACTGTTGAGTTGCTTATCACTAGTTTTCAAGGCATGACATCGTTAATCGATATCTCGAGTATTGGTGTATTTGTATTGTTTTGCAAATCTAAATCTTTTGGAATAATGCTGTGACTTTTTGCTGCCGACATGGTTCTGTGCGTGCCACTTAGAAGTTTTGGTTGACTGCTCACTTCAGTTGCAGTGGATTTAGTCTCTGTCAACTGTGTGTGTGTGTGAGTGTGTGTGTGCGTAACTGGTGCACAGCGAAGGCACTGTTTTGACGCAGAACAGTGCGTCGGGGTAGTCGTACAGATTAGTGTAATAAGTGACTGGAAAGCGTCAAGAAAACATTATGGCTAACCGAATTAAAGGATTGGTGAGCCGCAACAAGAGGAGATACCAGCAAGAAGGATATGATCTTGACTTGACTTGTATCCTTTTCTTTTTATTTATATGTGTTCATGCTTAAATCTGGGAAATAGCATGTTGTTCCTTGGACATGTTTTTTCCAAGTTTGTTACTCTGTCATGAATTTTGTTTTTTGTTTGATTTGCATGCTACTGGTCGCGTTCTTATATAAAGCGTGAAGCTTCAATGTGTATCCCACCAGTAACTCGAAGCACAACATTGTTTTTGGTCAAAGTGGACTCAACACGGAGCTGTGACGTCCATTTTTTGATTTGCATTCTATATGCTTTGTCAGATCTTTGAGGAACATGTTATAATGGTAGATCTTACCAAGCCATACAACTATGTCTATCAGTACCATAATCCACTTTTGCACTAGCTTGACCATTATTCTCAAGTTCTTGACTAATTCCTTGCTCCATTTTGCCTTACCATTCTCTTACATGGTACTCTTATAAATTTCATGGTCACCAATCTTGATCGTAATGGTCATCATGGTTGTTTCCATCATGCATCGTTATCATCGTTAACACTATTCATTTGATTTTACCCTGTGTAGTTCTTAAGACCCTATTCTAAAATCCTTTTCTTTCTTAACCAACTCCATCATCATGATTTATATTTTGTTGTTGTCACATGTGTTATCATCTTAGTTAAGTCTCCATCCTAATCGGAGACTCTTATCCTAGTTGAATTTAAAAAAGGACTACTTAAACAGGACAGGCGAGGCCAAAAAATGATGGCCTGCTACCCAATCAACTCAAAGAAAGTGACAATTTAATGTGAGATAGTGCTGCTCTTGACTTATGCTTTTTGATTTTTTTTTACTGTAATTGATTGCCATGACCCTGGCTGCATAATTAATAACCATGTTCAGCCGTTGATATGAAACTTTGCCTGGTCGACAATTTCAATCGCCACAAATTTCAGATTGAAATTTTAAATTTCAGGCTGAAAACAGCCAGGTATTTTTGGTCGAACAAACAGCTAAAAGTGCTATTTTCATCGGGTTCTCAGTTGAAATTTTGTTTTTTTGGTTTGTTTTTAATAACTAGCATCGAAGCGACAAGTATTTGTGATTTAGCTTACTCAGATTTATCTTGTATCGTCTGATTAAATTTCTTAGTGAATTTCGAGCTCCGTAATAGCAATCTAACTGGAACTCCTGTGGGAATCTCAATCCATTTGTTACCTTGTGCTGTTGCCGAGTTATATATATTGAAATGCTTTTGTCATGAATGAGCACCGGCAACAAAAGTGGTCATGCTAGCAAATTCTTACCCTGTCTTATAACAAAGTTACGTTTTGTAGAAGGTGTCTGTGTCACTTCTATGAATGCAAAATCGATCCTTGTTTGCTTCAAGGTTTTGATGTCGTGGTCACATGACACTATATTTTCTAAATGTGGAAAATAGTCGAAAAAGTAAATATTTTGGGATGTAAATGTGTGATTACAGTTTTTCTCTTCTAAACGTTGCAACGACAATTGAGCGTTACATTACTAGCTTCCACAAGCATTTCACAATTTTTCTTGACTTCTCAAATTTCAACTCAAAATTGACCTTATCATCCCATTCAATTGACAAAATTGTTGACCTAGACCTAGAAATTTTGCGACGGTGCCTAGACTTTTTTACATGAACTCGTGGATTGTGCAGCCTTCATTTAAGAGACTTGGCCTTGGGTAGTCCTTGAATTTAATTCTGGATTGAAGAAGCCCTTGAATTTTACAATACTTAGGGACCTTAATTTATAAGTAGATCACTTTTTCATTTTTTATTGCTGTTAATACCAGTTGTTTTAAAAATATGGTGAACGATGGTTGTTTGTCATGATCAAGTGCACATTCACACTTGCGTCATATCAACCTTAGTTCAAGTCACATCCATGTCACTCATCCCCATCAAGGAATGTAAATACAAAGCTTTTTGTCTGTGTGCGCAAAGAAGTTGTAGATCTAGCTACGCTAATGGGGGAATTTCCATGTTGAATTCCTTCATTGTTGGTGAGAGCGACTTAACACAAAATTGTACTAAACTGGCATTGAATGTAATCCTTGAACTATCCTCAAATTTCGTATGAACCATGGAACTGCAAACTGCACAGAAACATCACGGTCGGTCCGTTATTAGTTTGGGATAATTCACCAAAATGAAGTGTCTGCCACATCCTAAACATCAGGGGATGCATGAAAACCTCAAACTAATCTAGAAGTGGCATGGGACCCAAGACTCCTCGACATATAGTGCCTTGCCTTTCGAAGGCTTTGCAGCCTTCTACTCAGTGGACATAACCTATAGTATCTTAGGAAATCGGTAAACCGTAAAGGTTTTATAGTATTTCCAAATTTCCTGAGAAAACCAGACAGACTGGAAGACTTCATGAGGAACCCCTTTCTGAGGCGTCCACATGAGTAGTAATTCAGTGATCATTGCAATGGGCCCAGCTGTGTGGTATTAGCATGACTGGTGCACCGTAAAAGGAATCAAGCCACCTGCCACTTTTTATCTTTTAATGACGAATGACACACAATAGAACATTTTCCTCCTTCTTTTACTGCACGTGTATTTTTTACGAGAAAAGTTGCCAGCCCTGAATGAAACCATACAGGAAAGTTAATGTAATTTTTATTGTTTGCCGATGATTATCACTGAAAATTTTCCAGACCCCTTCCAAAAACGTAATGAATTCAAGTTTCAAATGTTTGTGCCATTTCAATACGCTAATACATTGGCATTTCCTAAATTGAAAGTTACTCAAAAGCCAGGTCAAGCAAGTTTGATTTCGTGTCGAGTAAGGCGTTATTTTCCAGATCAAAAGTGCAAAATCTAAGTCGAAATTCTTGACCCAGCAATTGATATAACGAAACCAAATGTTGTCTTCTGTGATTGGCACGAATTACTGAACTGCTTGCCTCCGTCCTTCATGGCGTTGCGCCTAGAAATGCACAGGTTGCAACTTTGTGTAAGGTTTTGTATTTGGACACCACTTTTGAAATTGTTGAATTTTGCGAAGTGTTGCTGTCTTTAATGTTTACATTATTCTGCAGGCCTAGTATTGTTCTAGTGAAGGACCATGGGCACATCATGCTGTCTTTGCTAGAGTAGTATTGTGTATTTAGGAAGGCATCCTTGCATAAAAATGATGGGAATTACCTGTAGCATAGTAAAAAGTTTCCAACAAAAGTCATCATGGGCCCCCAAAATGTGAGATTCAAATACAACTGTGGATGTAGTTGTCATCAGGTGTAGAGAGCTCATCACTAACATTTTCGGTGCTTACTATTTGAGCCTGCTCTTGTGCTGGCAAGTTTATAAAAGAACATTTCAAGCACTTCAACATGGCATGGTGCTAACATGTTATTCTATTTGAATTGATAGCTACGGTATTCTTTTTTACTCCCGGGAAAGATTGATTTACTGAGCTGAGATTCTTAATGTTTGCTTTTTTTGCGCCCACATATTTATATGTGGTCGCATATTGCCGTCATCTCTGTCTGGGCGTCCGGTGTCCGCAGCTGTATCTGCTAAACGCCTCACAGGATCTTGATGAGATTTGGTAGATGTGTTCCTACCAAGCTGATGGCGGATGACGACGAATTTCGGACCCCTCCTACTACCGGTGTTTCCCCTAGTGGCAATTTTAGTTTTTTACACTTACCTCTGTATCTTCGGAGGTCCTCAATGGATTTTCTTAAAATTTGGCAGTTAGGCATCTATTAGTGAGATGATGCCATCCTCCTGTTCTTGGATGGATTCGAGTTACATTACGCCACCTAGTGGCCATTTTTACCATTTCGATTTTGTTTTTGGCATCCACCCTTCTATCAACGAAACCGTTCTGGGTATGATATTGAAAATTGGCATATTTATGTTCTTACTGTGAAGAAGGCGGCTGATGATGATTTTACAACAACTTCGACTACTGTGGCACTTCCTAGCAGTTTGCAGGATCTTTTGCTAAATGTAGCAAGTTTATTTGTATGACGTTGACAACAAACAACAAGGACTTGCCTATGCATCGGACTACTGTTGCGCCCGTAGTGGCAATTTAGTTTTTTGCGTTTACCTCTGTATCTTCAAAGGTCCTCAACAGATTTTCACAAAACTTGGGAAATAGGCATCTAGTAGTGAGATGACGCTATCCTCGCGTTTTCGGATGGATTCGAGGCATTTTGCGCCACCTATTGGCCTTTTGTACTGTTTTTTAGTGTTTGGCATATATTTTCGTATTATGAAGGGAATGGTTGATGATGGTTTTCCGACGACTCGACTATTGTGGCACCTCCTAGTAGTAGTTTTGTTTTTTGCACCAAAGGCTGTATCTCCTAAACCATTTGCAGGATCTTTACTAAATTTAGCAAGTTAATTTATATGATGTTGACAACAGTCGACGACGACTTTCGCACGGATGTGTCTACCAGTGTGCCCCCTAGTGGCAATTTTAGGTTTTTACATTTACCTCTGTATATTCAAAGGTCCTCAACGGAGCTTCATAAAATTTAGAATGTAGACATCTATTGGTGTGGTGACGCTATCCTGCCATTTTCGGGTGGATTTGAGGTATTTTGCTTCACCTGGTGACCATTTTTACTGTTTTCGAGTTTGTTTTTGGCTTCCACCTCTCTATCAACCAAACCATTCTGAGGATGATTTTGAAAATTGGCGTGTGATGAGGGCGGTTGACTATGATGACTTTGAATACTGTGGCGCCTCCTAGTGGTAGTTTTGCGCCCATAGCTATAGTATCTTTATTAAAATTAGTAAGTGTATTTATATGAAGCTAACATTAGACGATGACAACTTTCAGGCGGACGCTGTGCCCCATTGTGGCAATTCTATTTTTTCATTTTCCTTTGTTTCTCTGAAGTCCTTTGACATGTTTTTATTAAAGGAGCGATGGCATGTTCCGTTTTCAGATGGATTGTACATTTTTGCGCCATCTAGTGGCCATTTTTACGATACAAATGAACAACTCTAGAAGCGCACGGTTTGCGGTGCATTCATGGGCGCATTTCAACATTCTGCGTTGCTCCTGTCTGGTTTCCGTGTCTCCCCTAACATGGTGAAATACCTAAAGTTGCACAAAGCCTGAATGGAAATTTTGAAAAATAGTTTTTGACTTTCACCATTTGCATAAAACAATGTCAACTTACACATGACTCACATGATGTGTGGTTTCAATACTTGAAAAAAATGAACAGGTACATGCCATGATAATTAATGTAGTGCTAGGTCTCCATGATAATCTAGTGCCAGGTCTCCATGATAATTAATGTAATGCTAGGTCTCCATGATAATGTAGTGCTAGGTCTCCATGATTATGTGGTGCTAGGTCTCCAGGATAATGTAGTGCCAGGTCTCCATGATAATTAATGTAGTGCTAGGTCTCCAGGATAATGTAGTGCCAGGTCTCCATGATAATGTAGTGCTAGGTCTCCATGATAATGTGGTGCTAGGTCTCCAGGATAATTAATGTAGTGCTAGGTCTCCATGATAATGTAGTGCTGGTCTCCATGATAATGTAGTGCTAGGTATCCAGCAATAATGAAGTGTCAGTTATTTCCAAGACCTGAATTCACTTCTAATTTGACAAGGGAACAATTTTGTGAACAATTTTCTAATTGGCAAATGGTGTGAATCGAAAGTTTGTTTTTGTGATGAAAGATGGATTTGTTGTCACTACCAGAATTATTGCGAGTAAAACTGAACAATATCCATCATTAGCCATGTTCGATAATGCAAAGACCAGTGGGCACAGAAAGTTACGGTACATTACTGTGTGTTGAGCAGTGTTAGCACCATGAATCTAGTGTTGTATGAAGAATGTTTACTGTTATTGAACTGGCATGAAATGTCTATTTTATGATGCTCTTATCTCCTACTTGACCAATACTATGGTGTGAATGTTTTTTTACCTGAATTGCCATAGCGATAGTTATCAAAGGTTCACATGTATGTGAATTGCCAATACATTGCTTAGTTTTCTTGCTTGTTTTCTGCATTTAAAATGCCATAGTGGTCTGGGTAAATACCCATATCTGCTTACTGCCCATCGCTGAAACTTTCAAATTTTTACTTATACTTTTTACTTACACCTATGCTCAGCTTATCACCCACCCCTCATTGCCACAAGGGAGATTTCCTCTTAATTGCCTAGGTCTTTGTTAATGCCTGTCTCGTCTGACTTTTTGCTCTTAAAAAGTTAGGAACTTGCTTGCCTGAGTAAGCAAGTAACGTTGTTTTATTTTTTGCTGAAAAACACTGGGGCTGAAATGGGTAATTTTTATGCCTCGCGGGAATTTTGCATGATTTAAAATATTTTTCGAAGGGGAATTGGGGCTGATATTCTGCCCCATAATTGAGCCTCTGAAGGCTCTGCTTGCATGTGAAGTCCGACGTTTGGATGTTAACTAGGGTTGGACACCAGTACCCATGCTGGTACTGTACCAAGTATTGAAACGAATAATATATAGCATCAAATGAAAAGTACTCGGTGCCAAAGTTGATACCTTAAAAACTGAAAGGGTGGCTGATTTTAATATTTCCATGCTTTATCTTACCATGGGACTAGTAAAGTGCGAAACAAACCCAGCTTGAATTTGAACTCAAGTTCATATAGTGTTGTCATTTTTATTTCTGTTTATGTTGCAGTCGCTGTTTGTTCTGAAAGTTAATCAGCATGTGATACGCTGATGCTTGGGGGTAATCCTAATTTTCCTGTGGCCCACTCTGTCAAAATACATTCTCGAGTCTCCTGGGGTTAAAAGACAGAACCCTAACCCAAGATTTTTTGTATTGGGTATGGATATCAAGAGTATTGGTATTGACTTGACAGGGTTGATATACCAATTTACAAATATTGTTACTGTGTGTCCAACCCGAGTGTTCAGGTAAGCGTCCACCCGTTCTTGGCCATTTAGGTGTCAATTATTTAATGTGGTGTGTGTGTGTACGCATATAGCATCAGTTCATCCATCAACCAGTCATTACATATTGCTTTATTATTTTTTGATGTGAAATGATTGTAGATCTTCCTAATTCACTAAGCTGCCGTGCTGATTTCAGTTAAAGTTGCTTTTCTTCGTTGTTCAGCAGCCACGTAACGACAAAATAAATTAAAGCACAGTATGACGTCAAAATTTTGTATGGTGACCTGTTGAAAATACCCGGTCACCATGAAGTCGCCACAACACTTATGAAATACTACAGACATGGCAGAAAACAGACGAAAGTCAGGACTGTCTGGCAAAATTTAAAACAACTCAATCATGATCGTCTACCTTAGGAGATATTGAGCCAGAGTGAGAAATGGGACGAAATTGGTCGCCACCAAACATGCGAAAGAACTCAAATTTTCCACTAGGGCAACAAATGCTGTCCGGGTGACCACAAGCACACTGTTGGAAATTTTCCTGTCTTTACCGATTTTTCACTGAACAGATATTTCATTTCCAGCTCTTGTGCGGTAACCTCAATTCGCACTATTTGGCAACCTGGAAATTTTGGCAGGACGCATTTGGACAGTAGATGTTATGCTAAGCGTGGACCTTTGAACCAGATTTGCCCATTTATCCGTCATCCGAAGTGCTTTGGGATTTAAAAACATTACCGTGCTCATTGCTGTCTGATCTTGGAATTATTGTTGAATGAGTCACGGGCAGTGCCTACATTCGCCGTTTTCAAATGGCCACTTCTAGGGCGTGCCAACTACAATTAATTTGGAAACATTTTCTTGAGTTGCTGATGATTTCAATGTTGTTATTGTTATCAGAAATAGAACTATTTATACCATACGTACTGAATCTGTAGAGTGTAATATGGCCATGTAATAATGTTTTCCGTATTCACCTCCCGCACTACTTCAACTGTGACCTCTGACATGGAAAATAATAAATCGTTACATTTAAAACTATTTCTGTTCTAGAGAAAACTTGCAACCTAACGCGCAAGTACGGTACATACATATAGGATGTGATCCGCCACGTGAACAGTCTGGGTGAACTATTTAAAAAATCGGCCGAAAAAATGAAAGAAACTTAGGAATTCGAAGCGTATGGGATAAATACAAAACTTAGCTTGATTGGCATAGATGAAGTAATATCTCACTCCGACATTATTCCAAGGAATAATGTTTCGTGGGATGTTACTTCATCTATGCCACTCTCGGTAAGTTTTGTGTATATCTTGTTAAAGAATACTGAGGCTGGTTTTTATAAAGAGTAAAATGCCTAATTTGATTCATGATTATTGTCCACTTAAAATAGTGAAATGCGGCTTGAAGCTTATAAAATCGGTCCCATAATATTCCTTACTATATTAAGATTTGATTTCCATTACCAAAAACCACATCAAGGAAACGCTTCAGAATTTATTGGGGTTGGCTAATCCTAAAACTGTGAATTCAAAAATGGCTCGTGTACCCATTGCCTGTGACGTGAGTTGCCAGTCTATTCAGCAATAATTCAAAAAAGGGCTCATGTACGCATTGCCTGTGACATGAGTTGCCAGCCTATTCAGCAATAATTCAACATGAGCTTAACACTGGTAATATTTTCATATCAGTGCGCGTCATTTAAGAATTCAACATTGACTGCTAAAGAGCAGGGAAATGCCCCTTTAATTGCAAGAGGTTTCTTGCGAGTCAGCTTTACCACTGTTAATCACAAAACCCCTAAATCCACTACAGTTGTGAGAGATTACTAGTACATACAAACAAAGCAGATGAATCTCCTTAAGTTTGTGAATATTGAAAATGACCGAATTCGAATTCTTCTATAATGTATACTCACATTCAGTTCTGTATTGTATCATATCTGTTTCAGTTAACATGGGTTTTGCTGTTCCTGGCGTTGGGATGATTATGTTAATTTAAGAGAATGAGGAACCCAGCAGTGCTGATCAGTTTCGAAATAGTTCTTGGGAAATTGGAAATTTTTAGTTTCGACATTCACGAATCGATTTTTCTTTTATTTGAATCTCAAAGTGACTGTGATGTATGTTGCAGTCATATCTTGAAGGTAAATCCAATAGTGGTCTTTTCATATTGGAGCTCTCACGAATAATGAGAGTGCGAAAGCAACTTCCGCTCGATCCTGAGTCAGATTCGGCAGACAGAAATTCAATTAATACACAGTGCTTCATTAACTTAAATACAAAGAATAAGTGCTGCTGTCGGGCGGCGCCTCCTATTGTTGGATTAGATTAAGCTCACTAATTTGTATTAGCTTTTTGACATTGGCTGAAATCAACGTTCTGGCTCTTTATCAGCCTGACTGGTTTCACAGCCATGGATTGTTCTTTGCAGTGAGAGACGTGGGACATGTCCTTCATCCATGGATATTTCAAGAGTTTTGCCTTTTCCATAAGCCATTAGTGCAACCTACCGCACAGCAGCGGAAATTTGCTAGTATTGTGACAGCATTACATGAGATCTGTAGGTGGCACTGAATTCCTGTCTATTAAAGACCTGGTCACTTTCTGGCAAGATAGAGAATTTCAATATGGGGCGGACATCCCGCATTAGAATTTATCCCTTTATCTTTCAATAATACCAAAGGTATGTGAAACATGTAACATCATCATTAGTTTTCATATTGGCATTTGTGGGATGTATACTTTTGATTGTTTACGGATATTTTCTCATTGTTTTCATCACTATCCTATAACCTTGCACAAGTGAGATAGGCATATTTATCATGTGTTTGGAGAAAGTAGTAGTGCTGCCAAAGCATTTTTATGATCAAAAAGCCTCATTGTCGTGTTTTGTGAAACCAGATGCACAGCTACTGGGTTCCTCCCCTTAGTTGGTTCCCTGAGTGAACTGTCTGCTTTAAAAAACCTTGTTATGTTTGTTTTGAGCTGTGTCTGCATGACACATACTGATAATGGCTTTACAAGTGACTGTTTTAAAGTTAATCAAATCAGGTGGAGCCTTGTCTCAACATTAGGTTTTCCAAAATACACTCTGACCTTTTGACAGATCTCCAAAACCTACATGCATAGACAGTAGATATTGATAGGTAGATTTTCACCAATCAGCTTGTCTCTTTGTTAATGTCACACTTGGTTTAGTTTTCCACTAGCTGTCTAAGTAACTGGAGTTTAGACACAAGTTCCACTCAAAGATGATGGCATGAAAGTGACATGTGTATCAACTTATGTGGAAACGAGTCCTGGATAATCGTCACTTACAGGGGTCCCCGATTTTTGAGAACCAGTTTTCTCCCCTAAAAAAAAACAGGCATTGAACTGGCTCTCAAAATATGTGACCTCTGTTATTGACTATTGCCTGAGTCGTCTGTACACTGTTGTAGCTGCAGTACATTGTACATCCCACAAGTCTTTGTGGACATAAATTCTTGGTTCGGTTTTAAAAAGGTCGTGGGTGGTTTTTGTTTCAGTGGTCAAAACAGGGAGTTTAAAGTCGCCAATAAAGATAACTGACAGTGTCAAAATTTTAATGTGGTACACTGATTCTTCACCTATGTATGTAGCACACAGTCAAATTAGTGAGGAATAACTGTACATCTGTACTTTTGGTTACAACCTTCTAAATGCAACAGTTTTACATGCATTTTGCTGTGAACAGAATGTTCTTCATTTGACTCAAACTTACAAATTGTTAGTTTTTATTGTTATCCGGATTGGTTTGCTTTTTGCTTTGAACCTGATTGTATTGGTGTATTGGTTGTTTTATAAGGGTTTGGCATTTTACAATGGTGGCAGGTGTCATGTGACATACTTGGTCATTCAAAGTGTCCAAGTTTACCAGAAGAAAATGTCAAACCACCTTGGATCTGACATTGTATGAAGTTAAAATAGTGCCCTGTAGTTAAATGGACATTGCATGGATATCAGATACAATTTATCATTATTAGACTTGTATTGAGCCCTTAAACCTTTTTCTATCTGAATTATATGATTATTAATTCAGTTTGCCTGGCTTTTTGCTTACAATTTAATTTACACCACTGAATTTCCAGTTTAAATGAAGGTATTAAGTAGCTATGTGTTCCTCAATGTAAATGATAAGAGTTTCCATTTCCTGTATGCTGCCAAATATTAAACTGTAAATTTTGTTTAGAACAAGTGAGTATTGAAAATGTTTTTGAGCGCGCTCTGCCATTGTTGTTGAGTTTGTATGTTCCTACGGGATCTACGTGCTGAATATTGTTACTTCAAGAATAGCAAGGATAAAGACTGAGAGCTTGGTTTTGTTGGCATTGCTTTTTGTGTAGGAAAGGTTCTCATCTGTGGCAAGTGTATAGTCCTTTGATGGTTGCAACCTTGTGACCTATGGTACATTGTGTCGGTAAGAATTCATACAGGTAAACCTACATGTTAGTGTGTGTGTGTGTTTTGTGTGTGTACTTATTTTCACTCAACAGCAACCATGTGGTTTTTTTGTGGTGACTTAACTGCACAGATTCCTATATCCAAAAGCAAGCAATGTTTAAATAAAAGCAAATTGGGATAATATTGCTGAGTTTATTTTCAAATTCTCAAAAGTATGGTGTTTGAAGATGTTTAATGCAAATGTGCATGCGTATTCGCTTGTTTAGGAAGAGCATATATTTTCAGGAGCAAATGATCAGTCTATGATAAAGGGTCCTGTCTTAATTACTCTTTAGTAATTTAATGGGACATTTTCGACCAGAAAAGTAATTGTCAGAAATCAACATAAATGTTGACTCAAAACGACTTAAACTGGTAGTCGAACGCACTACCTCTGAGCCAAATAAACTAGTAGTCGAATGCACTACCTCTGAGCCAAATAAACTAGTAGTCGAACGCACTACATCTGAGCCAAATAAACCAGTAGTGGAACACACTACCTCTGAGCCAAATCCCACGTGTTGTGTGTTATCTAGTAGTATTTTAAGCGTATTTAAATAGTTAAGACTCCAGCCTTGATTCTTCTTGCAGACAATAGCGAGAATTGATGATTCGTAATATAATCACTAAAACACTTAGTCAAAGCTAAGAACTTCCAAGAGGGCTATGCCATTCTACAATAATTTCAAAATTCCGTTTTTGGTCGCAAAACGATAATGTCTCGTTAGAGATTTTTCCTTCCTGTACACGGGCATTTGGTATTGAAAATATATGTTGAAGTCTTGGTGTGTGGTTAATTATTTTTTTGTTCAAAGTATGAAGAACTACTTAGACACCATATGTTTGGAACAATTTGTTCTTCACAAGAGATATTGCTGTTAGTTTTTTATATAGTTTCCTAATTTTAAAGAAATTGTCCATGAATACGGAGGCTGTTTGCGATTACTGTTGTTTTTTAAGTTCATCTTACTATTAATGAAAACTTGAAGTTTTCTCAACGCTTGTATGGTTTTGAGACAAGGAAATAATTTTTTATGGTTTCTGCGGCGAGTGTTTAATTTATCAAGCCAGACAACCTGTTAATAACAAGACCTGTTTGCATTGAATCACTGGTTATGGCTGCACTAGCTGTAAGATACTTGATGAATAGAAATCCTCAGGAATGAGGTTGTTTTTGAATAGCATTTTGTCTTTTGATCAGTTCATATTTATATGGTATCCTGTAATGCTTGATGAAGTGGTCTTTATTTACCATCAAACTCAAAGTCATGCATAAGTTTGATTGAAGTTATAATGTGTTCATCCATGGTTAAATAAATTAAACTGACAGTAAAAACAGCATTTCCCTTAACTTGTCTGCCAGATATATGCCCAAACATCATAGCTATGGGATTCCCAGCCGAGAAACTAGAGGGTGTTTATAGAAATAATATAGATGATGTCGTCAGGTAAGGTGTTTTCTTTTGAATAGTATGTCATGGTCAGTAACTGTCAGGTCTCTGGTTACATGTTCATTGTTGTATGGATTTGTGGCTGTTACGTCAGCTTGGCAAATTAACGCGTCTGCTGCTCTATGTACCATCCAGCGTCTGCCGCTCTATGCACCTTCCGGTGTCTACTTCTCTATCTCCAAAACCCCTTGATAGCTGTTCGTGAAATTTTGCAAACATGCTCCTATCATGGATGGGACGGCATGAACGAATTTTCGGACAGATATGAAAATGGGTTTGCCCCCTTGTCACAGTTTTCTTTTTTTCTTTTCTGTATTTGGAATTCCATGATGGATTTTCATGAAATTTGTCAAATATGTATCTAATGATATATGTATCTAATACATGATGATGATGCTCTCTCATTTCCAGATGCATTCAATGCCTTCTTTGCCACCAACTCATTGTTTTTATTGTTTTGAATGTCAGTTTCTCTATCTGAAAATCAGAACGTGTTCCTACTAGGAAGAGCACAGCTGACAAGAATTTTTGGATGGCTCTGGCAACTGTAGCACCCCCTAGTGGCAGTTTTGTTTTTTCTTGTCCGCCGCTATATCTCCTAAACCTCTTGCAGGATCTTTGTTACCTTTGACTGGTTTATTTTTAGGAACATGACAACAGGTCATGACAACTTTGGATGTATTCAATTACCTAGTTTGTGCCCCCTAGTGGCAATTTTTGTGGAGGCAGTATGGCCTAGTGTGATAAGTGTCCACTTCCTTTACTCGAGGCCATGGGTTCAAGTCCCACTGGGCACACTGCTAGACCCTTGAGTCAGGTCTCTAGCTCCTCAGCTTGATTCTAAGTATTTATTGAAATGGCATAAAAATGGTTGCAGGTAATCAGTGCAATGAGCCCAAATGTGCGGCTTTCGCAAGTCTGGCACAAGGTGTACCAAACCGGCTGCAATTTTTTAATGGCAATTTTAGTTTTTTGCATTTTCCTTTGTAAATTAATTAAAAAATAGGTTCAATTAAAGAGATAAGATGTTCTTATTTTCGAATGAATTTTATGCATTGCGCGCCACCTAGAGGCCACTAAATTGTTTTTGGTCCGTTTTTTGGCCACTGCCTCTGTCAGCCAAAAGAATCTAAATACACAAAACATACGGAGTATGGCGTAGATGAAGTAATATCCCACGAGACATAATTCCGTGTGGGATATTACTTCTTCTACAGCAATCGGGGTACATTTTCTATTTAATCCATACGCTTCGAATTCCTAGTAAGTTTCTTTCACTTTTTTGGCAGACTTTTTAAATACGGTACATGCATATCAACACTCTGCATTGTGCTTGTTTAAAAGATTATGAAGCAATCTCATTACCTGTTCTCAATTTCTGTTGGAAACTTAAAAAAATGTTGATTAAAAATGTGTATATATGAAAATAAGATCTCTTTCGAAGATCAAATTGAGCCTTTTACTCTAGAAAGTCAGCCTCCTAATATTCCTTACTGTGCTAAGATTCTAATTCCATTGTCAGCAAAACTGGCTTTATGTGGAGTTTTTCTGTGGTTGTGAAGAGGGTTACAATTTTGTTTATCATTTATTGGTGACCACTTTTTACGTGTTGCCTTGAGTTTTTCTTGAGGCATGGTTAACCTTTCTGTAAATTCTTGACTTTTCATTGTTCTGTTGTAGGTTTCTGGAGGAAAAGCATAAGGACCACTACAAAGTGTACAACCTGTGAGTGTTTTATAGTCGGGTTAAACAGCAAATGGGTGAAATTTCAATGGTCAAAAAACATTTGTAGGAAACTGCATTTCATATGAGATGTGTTCTTTTGGATGCAGGACCTTTTCCTGTGGATATAAAGCACTTCATGTTAAAGAATGCTTTGAAAGCAATGGAAAACGACCATTTTGAAAGACAAGTTGTTCAATTTCTGAAAAGTGTTCTTTCAGAATTTTGAAACAACTAGCCTCCAAAGTCATATTTCAAGACCACACTGCTCTAACTCTGATGTGTATCTAGTTTGGACTAGTAGAAAGTTTTTTAAGTCATCCTTTTGCCCTATTGGTCATCTGCGAATCTAGTACATCACTTGCTATTTCATAGTGGACTTGATTAATAGATTAGTTTTATCTTGCT
Organism: Phoronis australis; assembly: GCA_002633005.1. Classification (NCBI taxonomy): domain Eukaryota; kingdom Metazoa; phylum Phoronida; family Phoronidae; genus Phoronis; species Phoronis australis. The sequence goes on along the minus strand of NMRA01000046.1, from coordinate 530,366 downwards.
CTTTCACTAGTTGCTCGGAGAGGAACTACGACACGTCCAAGTTCCAGTCGCGCGTAGCTCAATATCCATTTGACGACCACCACCCGCCACAGATTGAGTTGATTGAACCTTTCTGTAAAGATGTGGATGATTGGTTGAGACAACATGATGATAACACAGCAGTGGTGCACTGTAAAGCTGGCAAGGTTTGATATATTGCCTCCTTATTCTGCCATGAAATGATCATTTTAAAGGAGCATGCCACCCAAAAAAACAACCTAATATGTATCAATTTAGATCGAGTAGTTCTACTCCATAACGACACGTGCGGTTGCGTTACCTGACACCTGACGGCAGATGGAGGTGTTGAAATTATCCAATTACGTCATCGGTTTCACACGCATTCTGTTCAGCAATTCACAACACAGGTTACTGGTGTCAGCTTATCGCTTGGAGTCATCGTTTAACACCAATAAATCATCAAGCTTTGATCAGATGTAAAACCCTTAAAAATACATCGAGTTTATACAAAAACGTGTTGTTTTATTTCACTGTTATGGATTTATTGGTATTTGGACACACCGTAGCCTACAAAGTTCGGCAGGCCAATAAGGTCCGTAGCAGGAGTTTGGGGTGTGTTCGGAGGTAATTTCGAAGTATTTTGCGTGAGATACAGACAGGAGAACCTAGATCTGTGTTGTTTAGACTTGTGATTTTCTGAGTTCTAAACACAAAACGCGTGTTATCCTGGCCAGTGGCTGGGAGCCCGATCAGGCACCTTTGCGGCCAGCCGGATTGACTCGTTATCCCGACCAGTGGCTCGGAATTTGATCAGACATCACGAACATAAACCAACCAAAGTTCAGTGGAAACTAAACTTCCAGTCAAGAAAATACTATACCATAGTGAGCCAAAGTAATGTGCACGTGATTATGTTGTTGAATTGGCCACGAAACTGCAAATCTACTTAACTCGTCAAGGGCCGCGCAAATTCAGGTTCCGCTTTGGCCACAGCACCGTCAGGGCAGAAGTTGTACATTGACAATCATTATTTGAGTAATGTAAATGTAAATGTAAATAAAGTTTCCCCTAACACCTGGTCGTGGGATGGAAATCGAGTTGTTTCACAACAGTTTCTGCCATCAAGCACTAAATTAGCATGAGCTCACACGGCCTCGGTGTCCCGTCAATTAGTTTTATTGCACCTAAAGCCGGTAACGCAGTGATTTATTCATTGCTGGCTTCTCAAATCATTTTGTGCACTCAAGAACACTCCAAAGGTATTACAAATTGCATCTAATGAGACAGACTTTGTTTCAGTTTCATATAAGTATTGGTTAGGGTGAGAATAATTCATTTTGAAACAGAACGCTCAGTAATAAACGCCAAACATGGCAACTCGCAATCCCGACTTACGACGAGCTAGAGCGGCTCATCAATCCTGACTTCGCAGGTGGATCGTTAAGTTTTACAGGCTATCAATTCGAACAGGAATACAGTGATGAAGAAATACTAGAGAGGCGCCATGAACAAGCTCAGACAACGGAACGTATGGAGTTATTTGGTAAGCCGGGCATTCGTGAGGCACTGTCGACGTCTTCTGCAGGCCACAGACACGGAGATGTTTCACGGCCTCATACTTGCTATTTACAGCATACATTTCATTCTTCACTACCATGAGCCACTTCCTAAGCATTTCGGACTCTCGAGGAAGTAAGAAAAAATGGCATACTCGCTTTCCTCGCGGCTGCTTAGTTCGGACAAGCCGTAACGATACACCGCAAAATAGCGGCATTCACTCTGCATATGAACCACTGACGTCGCTAGCGTCGTTTCTCACCTTCCTCACAGGTTAACGCGACATCTCTTGGCATGGTAAGGTCGATCGTATGCGAGGCAATGTGGAAATAGACCAATAAGACGGCAAAAAAAGACTAATTAAATCGGGTGGCATTCGCCTTTAATGTTTATACAATTAAAGAAAGATTAAAGGCAAGAAACGTGAATTGATGAGATCAGCGTCAGGTAGAATTGAACCAGTCTCCCCGTGATTGCTGCCTCATGCTCTACTGTTGCAGCTAAATTTCACTAGTAATACAAAGATAACAAGTTTAAATAGCAACTTCTAACTCATAGTTTTTATTCAATTTTTGGTGTTTGATACCTGTATGGAATTGGTTTGGTGTTGGTATGGACAGAATATCTGTATCGAAGTGGCAGAGTACTTGATATCTGTTTGGAATTAATGGTGTTTTTTATGTAATTGGCAGAATATTTGTATCGGTATTAAAAGAGTATTAGTATGAAATTGGTTAAAACTTCCGAATCTATCTCCAAGTAGTTTTGGTTTTGAACTGGCGGTATTAGTAACTATATCAAATTCTGCTACCTTACCCAATCTGAATTTGTTCTTCTTTAGCACTGCATATCGTAGGTTTGGTGTTTAAAATAGGAAAATAGAAGATACGCGGTTTTCATTTTATTTATGTGTGAGCTAATTATGCTGTCTGGCGTCCGCTGCTCGATCTCCGAAACCCTTTGATGTATGTTCAGGAAATTTTACACACATGTTTATTTCATGGATGAAATGGCATGAGCGAATTTTCAAACGGATCCAACTACCGGTGACAATTTTTGTTTTATACGTTTACTTCTGTAACTTCAAAGGTCTTCAACGGATTTTCATAACATTTAGCAGATAGGTATCTATTAGTGAGATGAGGCTACTTTCCCATTTTTGGATTGATTTAAGGTATTTTGCGACACCTAGTGGCCATTTTCGAGTCTATTTTTTGGCGTCCGCCCACCCAACCAAACCACTCTAAGGATGATTGTGAAAATTAGCATATATGTTCCTGCTGCGAAGAGGATGGCTGACGATGTTTTCAGACGACTTCATTTACTGTGGCGCCTCCTAGTGCCAGTTTTGTGTTTTTCGTCCATGGCTATATCTCCTAAACCCTCTTCAGGATCTTTATTGAAGTTGGCAAGTGTATTTATATGAGGTTGACAACAGAAGACGACGACTTTCGGATGGATCTGATGAATGCTGCACCATCCAGTGGTCAGTTTAAAAATTTTTGAGTATGTTTTTGACATCACCTTCTCCATCCACCAAACCGCTTGAAGAATCATTAATTTGGAGATGTGTTCCTGATGAGAAGACCGGTGTTGATGTTGATTTTGGGACATGTTCGATTTCTCTGGTACCCCGTTGGCAATTTTACTTTTGCATCCACGGCTATATCTCCTTTACCCTTAGCAAGATGTTTGTGAAGTTTAGCAGATGTGTTCCTATGGAGATGGAAACAGATGACGTCGAGTGTCAGACCTATCCAACTTCAGCTGTGCTTTCTTGTGGCAATTTTATTTTTTACGTTTGCCTCTGTAACTTCAGATTTCCTTGATGCTTTTTCATGAAATTTGGCAGTCCCCTAATTTCTGTTATGAAGACAACGGCACCTTTCCTTTTTGTGATGAATTTGACATATACCGCACCAACTAGTGGCCATTTTAATTATTTTTAGTCTGTTTTTGTCATAATCTTCCGTACCTGCCTAACTGCTCAGCAAATCGTGAAAATGATGTGACTGGGGTCCAACTACTGTGGTGCCCCCTAGTGACATTTTTCGCATCTACGGCTGTATCTCCTAAACCCCTTGCAAGATGTTTTCGAAATTTTGCAATTGTATTCGTCTTAACTTGACAGCAGATGGTCGGAGTTGACTACTACTGTGATTCCTAATGGCAGTTTTTTACGTTTGCCTGTGTATCCTTTGGAGTTCTTTGACGGATTTTCATGAAATTTGGCAAGAAGTTTTGAGAGACGATAACACCTTCACATTTTTGGATGGGTTGAATGTATTCTGTGCCATCTAATGGCCATTTTTCATGATACATATAAACACTCCTAGAGGCAAAACCGTTTGGTTTGCGGTGCCGTGACCTCATTGCTCTTGTCATGTGGATAAATGATTATTGTGCTTAAACTAGGAAATTCAAGATTGGGGATGAGTGTTAAGCCTGGCATGGACGTTTAAGAAAAACCTGTTTGAGAAGTGAGGTATGGGTGCTTAACCCAAATGGTTGATTCCCTCACACAAATGCCCTGTACCTTTTTATACACAAGTACAGTAGTGTCCGAATGTGCGTCATCTAAAAGAATCCTTTTAGGTATGCTTCACTGCAGAATATTTCATGGTGCTGCTGTGACTTGCCCAATGGAAAGCAAGATACAATAGTTATCAAAATAAAGTTGGAAAGGATTCTGTCAGACTCTACCAAACTTGAACCAACCTCTTGCCATAATTCTTTTGCAATTTAGTCTGACATTTATCTCAATCACCTCGCCTCTAATTGTTTATTTGTCAAAGGACTTGCAAGACATGTTGTTGTGATCTCAACAATGTGTGTGTGGAGCCACACCTTTTGAGGTGAAATGAAATTTGTTTTATTCAAAAACAAAGTGATATTTAGGCACAGTTTTGTACGTCAAAACTCTGTTGAATTTTGTTGCTGTCCAGTTTATTTTGAAAACTGCTCTGTCTTGTTAGCTAGAATACTTGTGACACACATTCCCATTTTCAGGAAGTTAGGAATGTATAAATTGTGAGTGGACGTTAAGCTGGATACTGGTGTTTAAAAGTGAAAATTTTGAAATTGTGGGGTAACCGTTGTGGTGAACATGGGCTTTTCATTGAGCTTTTCAGAACTATTTGAAAATGAGTCTTCCTACTCATTTGCTACCACCATGATGCCTTGTTTGTCAAATGCTGGTTGCTGACAGCTATACTGTTGAATCATGCTAGATAATAAAGATATATTTGACATGACTTGTTCATAAATTTGACAAAATAAAATCTGGCTTGTCTACCTCATTGTGTCGTAAATTGAAAATTTTTTACCATGATAGTTTTGTTCTCCTTTGCAGGGTCGTACTGGTGTGATGATCTGTGCTTATATGCTTCACAGAGGAAAATTCAAAAGCACTGATGACGTGCTGAGATTTTATGGCGAGACTAGAACAAGAGACTCAAAGGTAGCCTACCATGTTAAGCAATGCATTTCCCTTTAATGTTGCAAAAGAGACAATCAAGTTAGTGTTACTTGGTATCGTTTTTTTTCAATGATTTTAGTCTTGTCATGATTTGTATATTTGTTTTCTTGTATGCTTCATCTGGGATGTAATTTTGTCCCATTTTTTTTCTAACCCATGACTTTTCAGTAGCTGAAGGCCTGGTGTTTTTTTTAGTCTTAACATCTTTCTGTGGTGACAAGTTTTTGGCGTTCAGTGCCATACATATACTTTTGCAGGCTTTTTAGAGGACTTTGCTTGACTTATGGATACAATTTTCTCATAGGTTCCAAGCAACGTGTCATCGTTTTTGCGACTGTTAATTGCTTTATTACAGAATTAGCCGCCGTGAGGGGAAACGGTGTTTTTCTGATTACTTTTGTCATGTACTAATAAATAGTAGTAACATTAGGATGAGAACTATATGGATTGTTCATTGTTTCTGTTCAGAAACTAAACTTGGAGCATCTTGTTCTCAAACTTGTTACATATTTTGTAGCTTCAGCTGGTCTTAAGCAAAGTCTTTTAATCAGTTTTTTTACCATTGTATAATAACTTGTGTTTTTTCACTGTATTTCAGGGAGTTACAATTCCTAGCCAGAGAAGATACATTGAGTATTATGAAGATTTATTGAAAACAAAGCGGGTATACAAACAAACCAACTTGTTATTGCTTGGAATCAAATTTTATACAATACCCAGTGGTAACTGTAGTAAGTATGAAACCCAAGTCGTAATTTTTAATGTTTCAACCTGCAAATCAATAATTTGAACCTGAAAACCCAGTACTTAACATATTGGACCCAGTTTTGCTCTCGTTTTTTAAGAATTTGATTCGTTTTCGACTTAAGATATCTCAACTCACAATGTGAGTTTCTTTACTGGCATATGTGGTTGCTTGCAGACATTCTTTCATTGCGGGTGCACTGCTGGCGAGCTTTCATCTTCATCGACTAACAGGCGCTGTTGGGAATTTCCCACTTAACAAAATGTTGCTGGTGGTCTATTCTGAACACCACATTGTAAAATTAACTGGCTCATATTCCTAATAAACTAGTCCTGTGTCCTGAAATTCCCACCCATGAAAAACGTGGGCACTGCACCCTCACTGCACCCTCACTGCTAGTTGTTATATTATTAAGGCCTAATGATCTATTTGTTCTATGTACTTTTAGTCACTGGAATTTTCACATAAGTTCTCTAGCCATTTTATTAATAGTATAATGATTAACTAATTTTAAAAGAATAACAGGCTCATCACCTTATGATGTTGGACTTTACAAGTCCAGCTGCTTGTTGGGTTTCATGGAGACTTTCCCATGGATGGTTTTGAGAGAACATCATGCTTTCATTTTTATCCATGTTTGTATCTGCCTCAAGTGAACTATAACGGTAAACCAAATCTGAGATTCTGCATGTGCTACAAACTGGTGAAAACACAACAGTGGGATAGTGAAGCTGTTATGAAACTTGTTCCCTCAAACAATTAGCATGGCTAAGGATACAGTGCTTACATTTTATGTCCACAAAAGGGGCTCTTTAGGAAAAACATGGTGGGTCTCTTTTGGAAATTTGTGTAGCCAACCGTAGTGCCCTCATTCAGCTGTGGACTTTAAAAAGAGCTGTCAGGATTAATTGGATAACATTTTGATTCATAGTAAAAGTCGTTGATAATTCAAAAGTGGTTGATCATGTGCCAGCAGAATATAGCCTTGTGTTTTCAAGCAGTTTGGTCAAATGAGGAATGGTCACCTATATTGTCATGGGAAGCTGAAGAAACACTGGTTACAAACTTGAAGTGCCAGCCTGATTTCATTTTGTTGGCAGTTTGCCTTCAATAAGAGCAATCCGGCAACTCCTTCGATAAACTTGAACTATTCCCATTTTAAGTACCCAAATTGAGAAAATGATCAAATTCTGGTCCAATTTCCATGTATGCAAAATGATCCTGAAAAAGTCACATTTTGGTCCTTTTTTTCGGAAAGAGTCCCAG
>NMRA01000046.1:501910-523307 GCA_002633005.1 Phoronis australis | reverse complement strand
TCTAGAGACTTTCAATGGCGGTCGTGAAGAACAGTAAGGCCGTACCTGCATGAATGAAGTCAATTTTGAGATCCGAAATTTGTGAGCATTTAACGCTGCAGGTAAGAGCATAATCTAAACATTTTCTCGATGATCTAAAAAATCTATTTTGGCGCGTTAAAATGGCGGGAAAATTTTGCGACCTGGCATTTACGAATGCGAGCTGGATTTTGAAAATGCGACCTGGGATTTTGGCTAGGTCGCAAAATGCGACCTGGCGATTTTAATAGCGTCGAGCCCTGAGTCCCCAACGGGTGCTTTGCGTGGATGTGGGCTTTAATAGAAATCTCAGGTACCTTTCAATCATCAGTTAACTGCAGGCAGGTAACTAAGAGAATACAGAGTGCCTCGGATAAAATGCTTAAAACAACACTTTGTGAAAGAACAAATCTATTGTTGGATCACCTTTTTGAAGGAAACTAAAAAAAATCAAATTTAAGGAACTTACCGCAGCTGTAGACCTTAAAGGGAACAGCTTACAGATGACTCGGTGAAGTTCCTTTAGGCAATGCCTTGAAGTCATTGACTGTGATCAGGCATAATTCTGATTTTGCAATAACATAGCTTATGCATGGCCTGCAGAAAGTAAGAATTTACAAATGTGTTCGCTTTTGTCGAAAACTCTATGGCTTTGTCGATATTAAAAACATAGTTGTGATGCGTTTTTCATGACAAATTCAACATTTTGAAGTTTTCATCTCTGTAGCCCAAAAGTTTGACCATTCGTTTAAAAGCAAGAATAGTTGCTGGGATCCCCTTTGATTTTGTTCCTCTTGAGCACGTCTTTCGGTTACCAACATGTAGGCTCTTGCTCCACCTTGCACAGAGTTTGTGCGAAATGGTTTGGGATCTCTGTTCAGCTACCAGAAATGACCTTCACCTTTATTGTGCCTCCAACTGTCACAGCGTTGGGAGGCATTTTGTAACTTTATGTACATTCAATGACTGAGGTTAATATTTAATGTGACACTTACAAAACAAATATTATTTTGTATGTTACTTCTGAGTATTGTGCATCTACCGTTTTCAACTTGAAAACTGGACCTGTGTTTTATATAACTCAGCTGTAGTGGGATTATACTATGGTTAAACTGAACACTTTTGATGCTTAGATCACTGGTAAGCGTTTTTAATGTTCACTATCTTGTGGATGTTTATTGGAAGGCAAGTGACATGCAGTGGTGAATTTAGTTGAGTGCTTTAACTGGAAGTAGTTACATATGGCTTATTTCCTTGACTCTCTTAGTTTTGTCTGCTGAACATGAATCTTGATGCTTCTCTTGCTATTCTGTCACACTTTTGTTTTGCTTTTCCAGGTCCATATTTTGTAGTTAACCGTTCAAAGGAAAAAATGTATACCTCCATTGTTTATGAAGGCATTAAAAAGACCGACAAAGAGTTCTACATGGAACTCAGCCCAGAGCCACTTTTAGTGTCGGGGGACGTTAGAATAGATGTGTTCAACAAACCTTCGAAAATGGTGAAAAAGGTAATGTTGGTTTGAAATGACCCAAAAATGCTGTGTAATGGCGAAATTATTTAGTCAATGTTCTTTTAAATTGTTTGTATTCTCATGTTTAGCAATGTTGTTGAGAAACGGCGTATCTGGTAAGGATGATTTTTCTTATTTTAAAATGACATTACTGACAAGAAAAATCATTTTCTGAGATAAGCCTCATCTCGAAATTGAACTTGACTTTCCCACGTTGCAACCAAACCTCTACTGGCTGAACCAAGTCCTGCTCAGAGTGTTAGAAGCACAATTTTACTGGTAAAATCACTTGTCTTCATTTCATGGGAATGTATTGCAAACAACAGTGAAATATGACGATTTGTAATAAAATCGCAAAAAACAAATTTTATTGTTTTTTAGTTCTGGTGAAAGCTAGTAACTTTAAAAATTAATCTCATTGAATAATAATCCCCAAATTGCATTGCAGTAAAAATAACTTCTTTCAAATGGTATCTGGTATTCCTTGTTTATATTAAGTACTTAATTATTTGTAAATGTGTTGTCTGTTTTCTTTTGGTAACAAGTTCACATTGGTTGACTTCATCTACTGTGAGTGTAAGGGTGGTGAAGAAATAATTTTGAATTGTAAGCAGGCTGGGAGAATGTGCAAAGAATATATTTTGTGATGAAGCGAGCACATGACAAGCTTTGTCATATAAATTTGTGAAGCAAGTTATTTAAAATCTGAATTGGCTGATATTCATTGTGAAATTGTTTCAGGATAAAATGTTCCATTTTTGGTTCAATACATTTTTCATTTCGGACCAAGAAAAGCGAGTGGAGGCTAATGGTCGTCAGCAGCAAGGAAGCTTTGGCAACGGACCCTATCTGACCCTGACGCTACGAAAAGATCAACTAGACAAGGCCAACAAGGACAAATCCCACAAATTGTTTAGTCCAAATTTTATGGTGAGATGATTGGGTAGAACTCCTTTTTGTTTATACAGCAAGTTAGAATTCCCTGATAACACTTGATAACATACAATCGTGTACAGATTGGAGTTCATTGGTTGCTTTAAGCAAGATTCACTGCTGTCAAGTTGATTTGTTTCAATTAGAAGTTTGTCTTGACCTAATAGCTCTCTGCGAGACTTTCAACTAATTTAAAAGTGTATAGCATTTTACCTTGAGTTCACAACAATTGTTTTGTTTGGTGATATATTCTTGAGGTGTTGAACGTTTATAAGTGTTCTTTACTTCTCAAATTTACCGTACAAAGTAGAATGATACACTTGCATGCTAGAGAAGTAACACACTATTGGTCAAATGTGTTTGTTATTATTTACAAACAGTTTCTAAGGAACTTTTTAAATCTGATAACTGCTTAGATCAGGAAACAAGGTTCTGTACAAAAAGTTGTGGACATTGTAAAAATGTGTCTAAACCAAATTGAAGAAGATTGGAAAGAGGGCAAGTGAAATCTTTAATCAGGGTGTGAGACCTTAATCAGGGCACGAAATCAACAGCTGGAAGCGTAGCCAATAGAGGCCACTGTCCATTGTATAAGAGTATAATTTGTTTTTTGGGCGAGTTGAGTGACAGTAATGACTGTTTTTGATGTTGTGTTAGCAGCTGTGCGCTTTTATGTAGTATAGTGATTATTAGTACATATCTTTTCCTTCTCCAGGTGAAATTATACTTCAGTGCACTGCCGAATAGCTCGTATTCGCCATCACTGAGACAGCCAGCAGAAATGAATGTTGTGCCTTGTGACAATGATGTAGGAGATGAGAACTTGTCAGACACTGACACAGAGGATGAGTGGGAAGGCACTGAGATGACTCACGTATGATGGCCATGTGATTAGGAGGAGTTTACCAGTGTGTGTGTGTGGCCATGATTAGAATAAAGCACTGGATTGTAGATGTGTACGTGTTACGGCATTGTCAAGTGAAAAGAGCCGAGTCCACTGAATCCCTGGAGTTGGAATGCGTTTTTGAATATTCCTGCTTTTACCGAGACTGAAAAAGTAACGCTCATGAGAAATTTGTTGAAGTGTTTACTTGCATTTGTTTTAGATGGAGATTCTTGCACAGGTCACAATTATTTTGAAATTTTATTCCACTTACATCATATTTTATTGAACATGTGCATCTGAATTACTAACCAGTAATCATCACTGTTTCATCTGTACTGATCATCTATTCTACAAACAGCTAATCCTATCAAGTCTGTGTATAGGTCAGGAATTATCTTTTCGTAAATTTGATACTAGGCTTTTTCTGATGTTGACAAGGCAGATTTGGCCACTTCTACCCTATTTTTGGAATAGACTGCTAGGCATGTCACCCATGTAGTGTATAAACCTTTGACTTCTCGCTTGTTTCTGCACTAATGTTTTGTAGCGCTACAATTATGTTTCTAGGTAAAGAATCTTATTTCATTTTCATCAACAGTACGAAATTTATAGATTTATGTCAAATTCCACTGTCTGTATGTTATCATAAAAGCATTAATCATTTCTAAAAACACTTGGTGCATTCAAGTTGAATTTGAACCAAAGAGTGTGGTTGATGCTTGCACTTCTATTATGACGTATTATGTTGGTGCCATTGAAAAAGAGATTTTTCAAACATTGCTGTCATAAATGTAGAGTGTATGTTTTATTTTCAAATGTCATGAATTTGTTATTTGTTCATCACTCACTATCACACATTTTGTCTTCAGACATTGGCTGGTGTAGGACTCTCCTGTTATGTCTTTAGACATAGGCTGGTCTAGGACTCTCCTGCTTTGCCATTTTTCTAAGCATTCAAACAAGACCCTCATGTCTTAGCCAAAATAAGCTTTTTGATCCATTTCTTGTGTATTTAAAGTTCAGTCAAGAGTTGTGCACTCAACAAGGTTGTAATAGAGATACATGGTTAGGTCAAGTCTACTTGTATCCAAAATTAATTGATGCCCTTGGTTTTGTCTACATTACTTTTTTAAAAAGATTTTTGTTACATTTAGAAAACATCATTCAAATGTAGGTTTGTAAGAGAAGCAGTTTTTTCTTGCCGTGTTGCTTCACCGCGAGGACACAGAAAAGGGGCTTGAATAGAACACTAGATAAGGGTTCTCTGTTATATGGACCAGTTTATGTCAATGAGCACAACAGTCATTACATTTGAAAGTTTGACATTGATGTGCTTGGAGTAATGCTCAAAGCAAATTCACGTGTTACTGTTTAAGGTAGTCAAGATCATGTGCTCAACTCACCATCTTTTACTGGCAAAAGAGGAGGCAACCAGAAGAGTGCCAGTTTTGGCCGTTTTCACTTCACATACTATAGTCACCATAGATCCAAGTGAACATCAGCCATTGCAGTAAAACCATTGACTTTTGAACCTAACAACTGTCCTATCATACTGCAGACACAGGATGGCAGCCAGTTAACTATACAATTTCATTGATAAATACAAATATATTTCCAAAATAGTTATCAAATTGTAGCTTTAAAAGGAAAGTATGCTTTTAATGAAACAATGTTTCTCAATTGCTCATTAAAGAATGTACATTGCTTTATTATGTAGATGGCTAGATTTTTTATTTCTATGCACTTTGTGTCGTCTTGACGACCAAACAGCATTCACATGCTCACTTCAGTACCCATTTCTGTGCGCTTGTTTCTATTCCGGCCATCTAACGAAGTGTAGTTTGTGAGCTGAAAACGGCCTTTGTATGAAGCTATGTGAAACTGAAGACCAGTCATTCACCATCACTCATGTTCATGTATTGCAAAACTCACATTACTCTTGTAAAATATAAAACGTGCCGTAGCATTCTTAAGAGTCTGATACATCCTTGAATATGAAATTTTCAAATAAATGTTTATGTACAAGGCTCATTAACTCTTTGATAGAATACCAAGGATAGTTTCACTTGTTTGCATGCATGCCTGAAGTGCGTTAGAACTCCAGATAATGCAAGGTGATGATTCTGAGCATTGTGCAGCCGTACTGGTGATACAATTTATGTGACCAACATAGAAATTTTTAGAAATGTATTAAATGCTTGCCTTCCCAATTTTCCAGTAGACCTTACATGACACTGTTTACAGTGCATTTATTCACGGCAGAACTTGACAAATCTGTTACAGTAAGAAAGTGATTGAGCTAAAGTCGTCTTGTCCCCTTATACACAAGGGGACCATAATGAAATAAAGCAAAAATAATAATTATGGCAAGCGAGAAGAAACTGGGCGAGAAGGATGATTCTTAGACTTGAATTACTTGAAAATAAACAAAGACATTGTCTTGTCTATTGAAACAGATGTATGTACAACTGAGCAGTGACATATAACACACCATCAATACATTAACTAAACAAATAGGTAAGCTGTAGTTGAAAACGCTATGGCAACAGCAACTAAAGTCACTTCTTAATCAGTTTCTTCTTGGGTGGGTCCCACCGCAGACAAGTGTCATCTACTAGTATGGAAGGTCTTTTGTATTGAGCAGACTTGATGTGTTCATCTACCAGTTTGGGTGTAACACAGATGACATGCTGACCTTTCCAGTACTTGACCATGTTCAGTGACTGAAGAGTTGATACGATATCTGTCTGGGCAATGCTCGTCATATTGCTGCAAAAGAAACACTCCGTTGAGTAAATGTCCCACTTGTAATGCCCAAAAACAGCAGTATTATGAAAGCAAAATTCAAGATACCATAAGGCTATTTCCATAACAAGACGTGCATTGTAAAAGGCTGGGGTAACAAACACCAAATAAGGCCAATGTTTTTGGGTAGCGCACAAACATTAAATTCACGTACAAATAACTTTAGTTTTCTCACAAATAAACTGCTGTAAAACCCAACTAAGAGCACTGTGTTTAATACATGACAAAAACCATCACGAAGGTTTCAAAATTATATTAAAACTGAAAACTGTTTCAAACAAAGTTTAAGATTATCTCAAACCTTATTCACAAAAATTGACCATTTTTACAATATTGCAAGCGTATACCAAAATACTAAATCTTCATTCTCAGGGAACTTCTAATACAGAATAAGTACCATGTAGCGAGAAAAAAAGATTTAGCAGAACCACCTTGGAACCCCACAACTGCGTGGACATTTGTTTACTACTTATCCGAGGTCAAAGGTTACAGGGATGTCACTCAAATCGAATCTCCTGCCAGTACAGAGCAGCTTCTTATGTACCCTCAGTCCTTTCATTCACCAAGTCACCGTAATATTGAGTCAACAAGGTGTAAATATGATAGAACGGTGCCAGGGAAAACAAAGACCAACTGTAACTTTGATCCTGAGGGCGTTCTGCGTATAAATGCGTACGACCGTCTAGAAAGAACGGTACGAGTCGCCTCACGCCTGTGTAGTCATGAATACAGCAAGTTGTGAAAAGAGATAAATCCTCACCCAAATTCCTTAATTCAACAAGTAAAAATTGACATTTCACTGTTTTTATCTTATGCTAACTACATAGTTTAAAGTCCTTCTCTCGCGCGTTGTTAACCCTTATTACATGGTTAGAGGATGTTATAAGGATCCACGAAGTACCTACCCCATAACTAATACACAATCCGTACTCGAAAAAAGTTTAAATGAACGCGCCACTCACGATTCGCACCTGAATAACAACCGCCATTTTGAACTTGCTGCGAACCCGGAAGTACAATTCATTCAGGAACCCAGGCCGAGAAAACGCCGTCAGTGCGACTGGAGCAGTGCCTGTACTGTTACCAGCCAGCAAACGGGGATAAAATAATCGACAGCGCGCCTTGATTTTAATAAAATCAAACTACGNCAACATAGCTTATTTCTCAAATTAAGATTATTCATATTGTTGACTTGATAACCTGAATTAAGAAGCAATAAGTTACAAAACATGACTTGAAAGCAATTGAGACTTAAAATTTTGAAAAATATGAATCATTTTGTGACACCGAATCAAGTCTTGAACAGCAGTTGACAGTCAAACAAAAAACCATTTCAAAATTATTTCAACTATTTTTTAGCTTAGTGTAAGATCACCTGAATGGGAAATTTACAGTAAAATAATTCGAGTATATCTTGTATTTTTGCACAAAAAACACGAAAATTGAACAAAGTTTCTTTTTTGTAGCAACGTGTGTCAAAATGTATCAACGTTAAATCTTCACAAATTACAAAGTAGCCGATTGAACATGCCTTTCAGTTCAGCAAAAGTCGCCATGTTGTCGGTGACCGCCAGAAATGAGACGAAGTCCAACGGGAATTGTGAGCACAATTATCACTTAATGAGTAACAACTGCGAGGTTGAAATTTGGTGAACACTGTTAAATCGTGCAGAATAGTAAGTAAAGATATGTCTAACTAAATTTCACCGTAATTTGTTGGCGAAAACAATTTACAGAAAGTTTTAAACTCGTAACTTATCCCGCTGTCTTCCAATATGGCCGACGCGATCCAAACAAAGTGACCCGAATTTCGCCACAAAACTTGTAATAACTTTACACTGCTTGCCCCGATTTTGATACTTCTTCGATTTTTACTGAGTAGAATGTACTACCTTTCCGATGATAGCAATGTACTTTTTCAAAACGAGAAAAAAAATAAAACCGAAAAAAATTGGTTCGACCCATATTGGTTTCTAGGTTCGACCGGCCTACGTAAGGAACTAAACACCAATGCTATTTTAACATACTAAGTATGCGTAACATTCCAAAAAAAATCAACGACCACTAACTACAAACTATAAATACACTACATATGCAAACGAATCACGAGATATTACTAATAAAACAAAATAATGAAGAATTTTCGAGCAAACCATAGCACATTCAGTTACAAGGAAAAAATTGCGGCGTTCAGGACAAGTTCCTGAACTGATGAGCCGGAAATGTGGGTACGGAAATAACCGATGACAGCCGGTAATTATACACTCACAGAGAAGGGTCAAATACTGTTAAAAAATCGCTTTTGGCAAGAAAGGTGAAAAGAATATAAAGAAAGGGTGTCGAAAATAAGAATTTATGTAGTAAGTATTTTCGGATACTGGAACGACATGGGCAGTTTGAGAGAAGGACTTTAACCACTGACTTGATTTTTGTTATCCATTTCTTACTTGGTTGCGTATCAATCTCCCGGCACGTGATGTGTACAGACTATGTGTACAACGATGAAATGTGACCTACTTTTAAGTTACAGTTGATCCCACCTAGTGGCTGGGCATAGTACATTTTAATGATAATTAAGTTAATTACGCACTGCCAATTCAGTTGACACTGCAAGTGAATGACAAAATAGCTAATATGGTTAAGGCATGTATAGGTTATATTTACCGAAAATAAGTTTTTACCGAATAACTAACCGAAGACTTTGAGATTTCCACTCGTTGCCAGTTTAATCCGCTTTTTCTCGGCCTTGGTAAATCGACTTTATTTGAACTTACGAACACGAATTCTCGAAAACGGCTTGGTGGATTTCGCTGAAACTTTCCAAACTTAATATTTATTCATCAACCTCAAAAACACTTAGGATTTTGATATAACGGCCTAGTTTTTGCGTAATGTAACAAAGACCTTACGTTGTGAGAGTTGATTTGCCATAGAAACCAAACGAAAAGACTAATAGAAATTCCTAACAGCATTTTTGAGGTAAATGTCAAATGAAGTTTTCATTTAAAAAAGTTTCAACAATCGACCGAGGGTTATTTTGCTATGAATGTACATTTCTTAAAATGAAATTTTGACTTAAACAAGGTGTTAATGTAATAGTAATGGTACATAAATGCAAAACATATTTTTATATTCTCTAATACTTTTTTCTTTCAGAAAATATATACTTTTACAAGTTGACAAATCTTAGTTTTTTTGATAGACGCGTTAGAATGGAGGCCACTAACTAAGGTTTCAGATAACCTTAAAATGCAACAGGCAAATCATGACCACAAGCTCAAAGCTTACACAGAGTTCAAATCTGAAAGCCAGTACCACCCACCTTAACTCCTTGATAGACATGGTTCCACGGACATCACGCAATATCTCAAGCAGCACCCATGACCAGTAACTACGGTAGCTCAGCTTGCCAAGGTCAGACAGGGGCTTCTCTGGGGAGCCAACCATTCCTTCCATCTTGGACAACTCGTAACCTGTGACAAGTACAATGAATCATGACATGGACACTGAAGGAAGAGAGTTCCCAGAGTTGAAACGTGGACTATTAACTGAGCTGTAGATGATGGAGCAAGCTTAGGATATGAACCAGATAAGAAGGAAGGCGTACTTTTCTCTTTTCCTTTGGTGCCACGATGCTAACCTATTACTACACAGCATTAATAACCCGATGTTTGTAATAACTTGTGCTGGTTTTGAACACCCAGGGCTACATACCTTATGCTAGGTAATGCAACAAGATGGTTATTTTGTCCAACTTTTCTGATAAATTTGGAAACCCGCAAGTTATCTTTTGCAACAGGCACTTCCCTGAATACGATGGCGCTACTCTTGACTGGTTTTTACCCCAAATGCAAAACATAAGTAAGGTACTTGTTACACTGCTTTGCACTATTTAGCAGCTGCTAGTTTGGCACTGGTCATTCTAAAGCCAATGAAGTTTTTACTGTTGCATAGCGAATTGAAACACTGAGTCAACATAAAAATGTGACAAGCGAAGTGAAGAGTGATAAATCATTTTTAACTTGTCCAGAAACTCTGTCAATTTTTTACCTCCACAGAAGAAGACAATTGTTTTGAGACGTGGCTATCTCAGAGTAATCCGCATGAATAGCAAGGTCACTTAAATTGATAGACAAACAAATTGTAGAGGTTAGCATTAAGCCGTATATGGACTTGAACCCAAATGATGTTGACAATTTGGAAAAGGTCTGTCAAAATTTAATTATCTTCAACAAACCTCAGAGCCATGTTTACCACCAACTTCAAAATTTACTAAATGTTATTGTGAACTTGAGGTGGTAATTATGATAGTCAATGGTAAATATCTAGGTCGTGAACATTGCACGCAATAACAAAACATTTGAAAATACTTACTAAATGCAATTAAGAACTTTCCATAACTTTTCCGTTGAAATGGAGGAAGAGTAAGGATACAGGCCAAGTTGTTGCCATCTGGAGATTCTTTTTCCTAGAAGGGTATTTTCATTAAGGACGATAAATTCCAACAATAATAGATCACACAGAACCACTTCCAAATAATGAACAGCGTTTATGTCAATTGAAGATTCAGCAACTAACTACCTTTTGTCTACTCATCTAATAGCTGCATTTCACCCTGTGTAGTTCACCTCTGTGTTCGCATACCTAGGTTTGCTTTGCCTACTGCA
Organism: Phoronis australis; assembly: GCA_002633005.1. NCBI lineage: Eukaryota > Metazoa > Phoronida > Phoronidae > Phoronis > Phoronis australis. The sequence continues at coordinate 512,485 of NMRA01000046.1, read as the reverse complement.
GCTTGATTTTGCTTAACTGGACAAACTCGTATTAACTAGCAGTGCCATTTGCTGATATACTGTGCGACAAACCAACTCAAACTGGGCAGAATACACTTACGATGGTACAGATAAAACTTCCGATATTACATATTTCATGTAGCCAAATTTGCTATCTGTACTGTAGTGAGTGCAGACACTGATACGGGATAATAGAGAATCAAATCTATTCTCATTTACACATACATGCTACTCAAGAGATGGATAACATAACATAACATTTGGCTGCAAACAGTAATTGCAGATATCGGGCCCTCAGTATCTCACTGGTAAGAGCACTAGACCAACAATCCCGATACCCGTGGTTCCATTTCCAGTTGGGGTTCCTGATTTTCTGTAATTTGTGGCTACCATTGATGTACTACTACTTAAGAAACTTTATGAGTAATACATTAATGACTACCACTGCACTAACTGTGATGCTTTCATTTCAAAAAAGCTTTTGTGCTGATTTAATACACCTAATTCACGCTGTCGCCATTTTAAAAGTGAGCCTCTTTTTAGGTTTAACAACAAAGCATCTGAGACATATGCATCACGAGGCACGCGAAAAATCACCCTTTACGCTGTGATTAAATGCAGAATGCATTGTTTTTAAAAACTAAAAAGAGGTTCACTTTTAAAATGGCGACAGCGTGACTAAGGTGTATACAAACATGTTCCTTTGTTCATGGCAATGCACGTAATTACATGTAATTGCATGTAATTGCAATTCATATCCCACCACTGAGAGGGTGTTCCAATCAAATGATGGACAAGTGAAACTTTACCTTTGAGAAGTATCCTACCAGGTGAGCCCCTTGTCGGTCTACCTCACATAGTACATAGAACATGAAAGGTTCCACATCAAAGTAAAGGGTCTTGTGGTCCAGGAACAGCTTGGCTAGTAAACACAAGTTCTGGCAGTAGATCTGAAACACAAGAAGCTAGCATCTTCAACCAAACTCACTGCCATTCCAGACAATGAAATATCCAGGTTTGTCCCAGGTCTTAAATGATTCCACCTTCACTATTTTATCCTATAGCAATATGCCAAGCATAGACACTCTTACACCTAAGTATTGAATAAAAACTTAGGAAAATCCCTTTACTTAAATTCTAAAGCAATCTCATATTGTTGGCACTGAATTAATAGTGAGAATTCCCAATTATGTTTTTGAAATATGTTTTCTGGCCTACTGCCCATTTCAAATGTTTACTTAAGATTTTTTTCTGACCAACTACCAATTTCCAATGCTTACTTTTGAGACATGTGCTTTGACCTACTGCCTATTCTAAAATTCCAATACCACATGGAGATTGGTCCACTGGGCAGTCAGTCACATAACATAAATTAAAACAATAAACACGTTATATCTATGAAGCTATGACAAAATAACCTTTCATGTGATCCATGAATAAAATGGATGAAATATTGTGTATTGGTTTTGTGCTCCATTAAATAACACTAAGCACTGTGCACCATAAATCCGTGAACTGAATGCTTTATACTGGATATAATTAACAATCCAGCTTTTTGTTCAGTTTACAGACAAGCCTGTACCTTGTGATCCTTGCCGTCTATCTCATACACTGATATGGTGCCTTTACGATAAATCTCTTTGCCAGGAGGCTGTCTCCAAGTGCATTGACCCTGAAATTACATTACGCATTTTACCAAAGCCATTTAACACAACATAGTGTTTAATCAATAAAGTTTAATTTATTTTTTTTCCGAACAATTTATTTTTGACTAACAAATCTTGCAACTGTATGGGCCAATATGTCCCAGTGCTCATCAACACTTTATGTAAGAGGAGATTTGATCAGACTTTCGTCTTAATAAGTACAACTAATAAACCTGAATCTTGCTACAAAAACTTACATGCTCGATAACAAGAATGACACACATGTTGCTGGTGATGAACAATGCACTTGAGCTCACACAGTAACGTAACTTATCCAGTAAATAACTTAATAATAAAAGTTCTATGCAATCCACATAGCCAACTGGATGATCTGTTCATCATACTATGTGCAAATGAACATCACACCTGAGGGAACTGACAGGATTTGTTTGTTATGCCATGTGCAACTACACTCATACCTGAGGGTACTGATAGGATTTGTTCATCATGCAATGCGCAACTACACTCATATCTGAGGGTACTGATAGGATTTGTTCATCATGCTATGTGCAACTACATTCATACCTGATGGTACCGATAGGATTTCTCCAGTTTCATGTACTTGAGACAATATTCACACACCCACAACTTGGACTGCTTTCCATACTCCTCAGGATACGGTGAGAAGTACCAGGCATCGATTTCATACTTCCCTATCTGCACTTTGTCTATGTACTTTATCTTGGTGATCTACAAATGAGTTCAGTGTGTAACTCGGCATGTTCTCACCCCACATCAGGAACCAATGGACTTCCATGTTTGAATGCACTGCAAAGATTTCAGTGAGTGTTCACAGCTCTCACATGGTGGCCATAACAAAAAAATCTGGCTGTGAAGTATTTAAAACTAAATATCATGAAACAAAAGAAATAGAGTCCGATGTTTAAAAATTGCTTAAAATGATAAACAAACAACTCAGTTCATCAAAAACGCTGAAAATTTACAGCCACAATATGGCTATGTTAAACTTAACCTCCAAAGTTTGTGCACGTCTGCAGAGTACTTGAACAAAGACATGATGACTATGACAACACATCACTTACAGCTTCATGTTCCTTCTCCAGTGCTGCAGTTGTTGGGTCCATGTCAGCATAAGTCTGCAAAACATCAATAGAATACACAGTTATTATCAACTACTCAGCCACACACCCAAGAGAAAACAAAGTTCGTTCCTCATGAATTCTGTTGCACCAAATGATAACAAAATGCTACAAGGGGTGTTTCTCCAAATTTCACTGACACATGAGTTGGAGCTGGTTATCAAAACAGATATCCAACCTGTGGTAAAATTTACTTTGAGATACAGATTCATATGTTGAAAAAACAGCCGCAGGATAGAACAAAAAGAAACCAGAACAGCATATTAAGTACTTATAGTTTTGAGCAGAACACAGCTTATCTCTAATACAAGGGTCAAACACACTCCCTACCTGCTGGAAGTTAGCAATTTTTGCATCTTAATCAATATAATTACATGTTGATTGTGTCCATGTTCTGACTGATGGGAGACCAGTTTGCTTACCTTTTGAACATGATTTATTTCATCGTGTTTTCTTTTCTGATTTCTTGTTATCTTTCTGTCAGTTCCCTCAGCTATGTCAGTTATAAGAGTCGATGTGATTTCTTTTTGTGTGCTCCCCTCTATACGCTTCTTGAGGTCAAACTTCTCAGCTTCAACCCATTCATCCAGTCTTCTATTGACTGCCAATTGAAAGGAAAACAGTGCTTCAAATACAGACATTTTCATAAAATTGTCTAACTAGTCACATTATTATCTTACAAACTTAAATAATGCTAAAAAACTGAAGTCATCTATATGATTGGTCATAACAAAACACTCAGAATGAGTAAGCCATTACCATACAGTCACTCATACTTCTGTCCTCTGACTTGCTAAAACGCAGTACGATAACTTCCATTATATGATAATACTGACGAAGCAGGCAGTAGAATATCATATTTCACTCATGTCACATGGATGTCATATGCCACCATTACGATCTGAACAATTAGACATCGACCATAAACAATGCCAGTATATCACACCATGATGCAAGAACATGCCAAACTAATAGGGAGATAAAAATCAGAGGACACAAGCATCAGTGCTCATTTAATAAAACAAAACAGGCAAATTTCTGGGCCATATCAGGTCTAGCTGACCTTGGAGAGCGATGTTGCATTTCTCCTTCAGCCTCAGACGACATTACTCTCTGTCGGTCTGTATGACCGGACATCACCCTCCGTATTGGTCCATATTTCAGTCTTCAATTTTTAGCCAGCTGGCCTGGGAAGGACGTAACAACTGATGTTTACTGTATGTAATGTTAGTTAAGAAATGGTCTCTTAACCCCATAATTCATTTTAACAATTCGTAATGGCCCATTCCAGCATTATAATTAACAATCAATTTTTCTGACCCAATAGGAAACTTACAGCCTTCATAGTGGACATAGTATTCCCGACGTCCATCTGACAGCTCATTCAGACGTGTTTGAATTATCTCAGCTGGATCTGAAATAAAAATAATAACCATGAATAATGAATTTCTCTAAAGAGTCAAACCCCGATGAAATGAGAAATCCAATTCGTTCCATGGTTCCAGGCTCACCATATTTATTCAATGGTTCCAGGCTCAACATATGCCTTCAGTGGTTCCAGGCTCAACATATTCAGTTACTGCACTCAATCCTCGATCTCCCCAATAAATAACACCATTTTAAAAACTAATCCCCACAATTTTCATCTTTATGTAATTTACAGTACTTTCATTGTTGGATATTACTATATTACTATTGCGTTACTTGTCGTCACTATAAACTACGTTCTGGTGTCAAAAAACCAACTTCATCACAGGCCTATTTGGACTTTCAAACCTATGTCATTGTCATCACGTTATCTTTTGTTTGAATAGAAATTAATTAAAATTCTTCAGGGAATTCACCTAAAAGTCATACTTCCTTCCTCCCTCCAACTAAATGGCCATTTTCCCATTTTGGGAACTGAACGAAGGACTACTCGAAGAAAAAGTTTGACAACACGAGTATTTGTTAGAGCTGGAAGGAATTAAAGACATCGACAGCCTCCTAAGCCATGTCCCGCTATGTGCAAAAGGTACTTATAACAACGTGTCTTTGATTTTTTAATCTGTGTGATGCATAATTCACTGAAAAACTTGCGGCATATCAAGCCCCAATAGTATAGGAGCTACAGCGTCTCTACTGAGCCAGCAAGAGACAGTGGTCTGACAGTGGTCACTGTCTACCAGGTTTGAAACTTGGATTAGGTGATTTTTCACTACTTCTACACTCTACAGTAGTACGATAACTAGATGCATATCACTTTTAAATCAGGAACCCACTGTAGTAATAGCCGAGATTGCCCGACCCGGGGATCAAACCAGTGACCCCCATAAAACCGGCAAGCGTGCTAACCATTCAGCTAAAAGGCAATTGCCTGTTAGCGAGTAGCTAACAGAGGCTCATATGATTCACCGGAAGCACATCTACAACATTCCCCCCTTTCCTACGGAACACAGGCACGCCACCAGGAAGGTGAACACCAGGATGTCTCGCATACAGGTCATCAACGTCACTTGGTACCTTTACCGCCACAACACAGGTGAACACAAGGTAGTCTCTCATACAGGTCCTGGACTCCTGGAACCTTCCATGCGCGCCGTCCCGAGGTCCGTGGGTACTAGTTGGCAGTGCTTCATCGGTATATCATCCGTTTGCCGACTACGCCATTTGTAGTAATAGCTGAGATTACCCGACCCAGGGATCCGGGATCGAACCAGCTACCCCCATAAAAATGGCAAGCGTGCTAACCATTCAGCTAGGCAATTGCCCGTTAGCGAGTAGCTAACAGAGGCTCATATGATTCACCGGTAGCACATCTACAACACCACATATCTGACTATTACCGAGCTACTTTTTAAAATCATCGAGATAAATTCCCGTGGTTTACAGTTTACACAAACAGAACAGAAGGAGTGAAAGAGCAAAACTACACTCCATTCCAGAGACGAGTGACCGACTTACGCCATGTGTTGTCGGAGCGTTTTACAAGATAATGACCGCCCACCACGATGTCATTTGGGTCTTCAATGTTTTCTTTATCTTTGAAACCATTGTTCTGAGGAGCAATTGTCTCCATACTTTCCAAAATGTGAACAATCTAATCTCTTAATACACTAAAATTCTAATCCGCTAAGCACTCGACTCTTGTCTTTGTCGTTTTTCGCACAAGTCACATGACCTGATGACTTACATTTGTGCTCCCAAATATTTTCTTATAAAAAATAATGATGCAATAATTGTACTTTCAAACAAATTTTAATATTTTAAAAAGTATATTTACATTTAAAACGATTCCAAAGGTGTTATACTAACATTAAAATATTTACGTAAACTAGTTGTGGGTCTCACATTGAAAAAGGTCATTGTGCGGAGTTGTTGATGTCTGCCCCAATAGATTTTATCTCACAGCAGTCACCTACACTTGACAGCTTATCAACGTGCGGAGTTTCGTAGTCAAAACACCGGTCCCAGTATCCTGGACGTCTTAAGGTGACGTGGGTGGCCTTCCTAAGCAGTTTAAACTTGGCCAGTGACGCCTGACCTTTGACTGCCGATCATACCGTTGAGTTGGTAAAACAAGAAGTGAAACACCCGGAAATGAAAATCATAACTTAAGTTAACCGGGAAATATCAGTGGTAAACACCGTGATTGTCAAACCCGCATCATAAGCGCTGTGTACGTTTGCACTTCGTGGATGGGTCCGAAATACATTTCAGAAATTTTAGTTTTGCTTCTCGAAAGGACTGACAAGTGGATATGAGTCAGTTGCATTGTCATTCAGACATTACACTGTCACTGGGTGACATTGAGTAAGTAGCAAGGCATATCTGATGTAACAACAGGATTTTTGGTTATCCAGTGAGTCAATTTACTGTAAAATTGAGACAAAGGCTTGGCTTTTTTCATTTTCACATTTTTTGAGCATTGTTGTCAAATGGTAATCTATAGTAATTAAGTGTTTGAAAATATGAAATATTACTTTGGTAGAAATAATTAACAAAATTTCACCTGTTTCCCATATATTGTCTCATATATAGGGAAATTTTACTGTAATTTGTTTCAGTTGAAACAAATGATAAGAGCAATATGTCTGAGCTTTGGAAAAGTTAATGTGCCTGTGAAGAAAATGGTTGTTTTTAACAGTTTACACTATTAAATGATTTAGTGCGATTTTAACGTAACAGAAGGAAATAATCCCCTATGGATATGTATGTGACCATTTTACATGGTTTGATTACTTCAGATCAAAAAACTTTTGTGCATTGATTTTGTAGTCATGTTTTGATACCAGTAACATTCCAGTGAAAGTCACAACCTGATTTGGCTTTAGACTGTTGATGCTAACATTTGTTGTTTCAGTTGGTATCATCCTTATTGACCAGAACTTGTTGTTTTAGTTGGTATCATCCTTCATTGACCAGGCACTTGTTGTTTCAGTTGGTATCATCCTTCATTGACCAGGCACTTGGCAGAAAGTTTGTTGTTGCAGAATGGGGTTGATGGAACATTTCTACTGCGACCGAGTTCTTTGAAGGGAGAGTTTGCACTCTCAGTCAGGTAAACCAAAAGTCATAATGCCAATTGCACTGTTTTTTCTAAATGATCTTGGGAGGAAGATAAATGTTGTGAAAGTTTACCTAAATTGTTGAATATGGTCACTGTTTTGTTTTACTATTGTGTCCGTTTTTCGACAAGTTGAAGTGCAAAACACAATTATAGAGATCATTCAAAATTAATATATTTTTCCTCTACTGTCCTTGTAACTGGCATTCACATTTACCTCCTGATATCGATTTTGTTATCAAAGAGCATTGGTTTAAGCTTTGTGATAGAGGATGTAATAATGTTATCACCTGCTATCATAAACACCAAACATGGTGAGCGTGCTTCATTCTTCCATTTCCATTTCATAATCTATAATCTAAGGTTGAAATAAAAGATCATTGGTATTAACTTTTTTAACAGGACTGGAATTTTCCTCTTTTAAATAAAAGGATTTCCTAGCTCTTTTGGTTTTGTTTTTCTCTTATTTGATTTCCAGTTTCCTTGTTTCCGGCTATTTTTATTATTATTTTGACTTTATTCATGCCATGTTAAATTCAGTTAAATTTTACAATGCCAAAAACTTAGTATCCGTCACACAAGCCTATTTATTTGTGGAATGGTATATATTTTCCTCTTTTTGTCATTAATCATTCCATGCCCTGTTTTAAGTAAACATGATTAAAGATGTTTTAGACTCCTGGCAACTGAATATTTGCACTTTTAAGGCAAATGAATAACAGTTTATTTCAGCATTGGTTTATTTCTGATACTTTTAAGTTTATAATTGTATTCCTAAATTAATTATGTTTTTTAGATAATACTAGGTAATAATTTGAAAGTTATAAAACCTAGCTTACTTAAATGAATTGTTGTTCGTCGTGTTTCTGCCCATTTTGATGGTCCCAGCAACAATAAATTGTAAAAACTTCGCATAAAAACGTAAATTGGTTTAAGTATACACAGTCAAATGATACTTGAATTCTGATGTGGGATGAACAAAGAGGACTGCAGGGTTATTGAGATCACAGTACCATCGACAAGTTGAAGATTTGTGGAGGCGACTGAGTGCCTTGTAATTCAATATGTTTAATCCTGTGTGTTAAAGGACTACATATCAATGATCTGTGTGACGCCCCACAATGATTTACATAGCACATGCTTTGAAAGTAGGTCAGTATAACCTAGCATTTATTACAGCTGTCAGTTATGCCACAATTATGTTTTAAGAACCAAATTTCCATGTTTACAGTTCAAGGAAGACTTAATTTTATTTCATGTTATTGCAAATCCAAGAAACACTGTCGTTTTGATTTTACTCTGAGACTCTTTTCAATCATCAGGAGTGAAAAAATGCTATCATGTATTTACTTAGTTTATCAGTTCCTTATCATAAAACCTGCTGGTCTACTAATTTCACAAAAAAATACTAAGCAATGCTTCATGACTGCCAGACAACTGTTTCATTAGTTGACATGTGACCCCAGACTTGTATGTGTGGCATTTAGTGGGTCAGTCAGACATGTTGTGCACATGCTGGGAAAATCAAAACCGGCACAACTTACTTTCGAAAACAATTTAAATCATAAAAGAATTGATTTTGCCATGATGGCGACATCCTGTTGCTCCCAACTTGTTCGATTCAATAGCCCAACAAAAAGTTGGGAAGTTTACCCCCCCCACATATTTGAGCTTAAACCAATAGCATTTCTGAATTTCTCGTCAAATGCTGATCATGTTCCATTTTTGAATCACCAAAATCGTCCAACTAAAACAGAATTTAAGACAATCTATTCTGTCCAAATGGATTACCAATGCACAGGGTTTGACTGTGTTCTGAATACGCGTTCGGTAATAGCATGCAACCACCATAGGTTTCCTTTGAAGCCTGGGAGATAATTGGCCTGCTTGTTATCATACGGGACAAAAGACTGTGCTAGGTAGTTAACAAAAGAGCCAGATGTTATCGCACGTTCAGCACCCCTCACGTCTGAAAAAGTTACTGAATGACAGAAGGCTGTAATGCTAAGATGCCAAGCCAATTTGTTCATAAAAACTAGCTTTCAAAAAATTAGAACTTTGCTAAAATGCTTGTGTTGTTTGTTTCCTAAAATTATGCCTGCTTTTTGTTTGTTTTTCTTAAGTATGTTTCAAAATGAGTTGGGTGCAAGCCCGAAGTTTAATCTTTGTACATGATATCGAAATCAAAATTATTTCTGGCATTCTCCGTTCTATTTTTGTGCGAGGTCAACGTAACAGTCTAATTGTTGGTCAAGTACGTATACATTACGTTATACTTGTGATGGCTGCTTAACCCTAGTGTGCACTCGATGACTCCAAAGTTCGAGTCATCATCTGCAGATACAAACTTGAGTCAAAAGTTGTACGCATGAACCATAATGTACTCGATCAAAGAATGATAGACATTCATCATCAGTATCTATGGATGTGATATTTTGGGATACGATTCCTAGAATCAAATAAGCCTGGCATTTGTAAAATGAGGCCAAGGTAACAATGTGTTACTTACCTCCCTTTACTGTTTGTTCAATGTTAACTTTTGTTTTGTCTTTCCCTGTACTTCCAAGTACATGCAAGGTTTTAGTTATAACAAAAACTCAGCAGTTACTATGGATTGACTTTTGGGATTTAATATTTCCTTCTTACTTTTGGTTGATATTTGTATCTCTTTGAATTATATTTTTAACTCTGATTTCAGATGTGTTGATTCAGTTAAACATTTCCCAGTGCAATATATAGATGGTACATTCAAATTTGGGATGGCCGTGTTCAACAACCTGAAGGACTTGCAAGCACATTTTGAAAAGCATCCACTTATAGGAGCAGTGTCAGGTGAGTGTCTCTTATTCATGCATTGGCATGCTGATAAACTATATAAGCAACAGTGTATTATTTTCAGCATCTGGTCAAACTGAATGCAGAAGCCATCTTGTGTTTATTACCTCTGAAGTAAACTATGGAGGTGTGAGTGCTTGGCAAGTCAAGAGGAGTTACATCTTTTTAAAGAGCTTTATTGAGAGACGTGAAACATTTCTCATTGACATTTTCACAGTTCTTCTCTGTTTCATTTCTAAAAATAAAAAACAAAATGCATAGCAAACCTCACAGATACAGACAAAATGCAAATTCGGAAATACCAAATACGAAAACACCATGAAAAATACCTCAATACTGCCGCTCCCTGGCTCTCCTCACTAACGCCAAATATGCACTGCCACAATGT
>NMRA01000046.1:480128-501234 GCA_002633005.1 Phoronis australis | reverse complement strand
ATTTTTTGAAAAATTATCGTAATTTAACAACGGAAGTTGATAGCAATGCACCACAATTTTGTAGAAAGGCTGTCATAGGCTACAAATACGTCACAGAGCGTAAATTTGATGAATCCTAGCTTCCGATTTTACCCGTTTGGGAAACCGGGTTTCAACTGCCGTAGGCTCACTACAATAAGCGTCCCCTCCCCGTGAAATGAATTTTTCTAAGCGTTTGTTTGAGCCAATACAGTATACAGCTTTCCACCAAGGCTAGGTGATGCAAGACATTATTACTTGTTCTTTGTTGCATTATAGTAACTGGTCTTGGCTAATTATCATTTTATGGCCTGGTCATCCATTCAGCCCAAAGTAGTTCCAGAGGTGGCTTATCAGCCAATTATTCACGCATGCTGACTCACAATAGAAGCCTGATAAGAGTGAAGGTGGATAAATGCCGTGTTCCTACAGTTTCTTGTTTTAGTGGATGTGTTCACGACATGTATATGTAGGACCTTATCAACAAGTCTGCGTATTTATAAAAGATCTTGATAGTTGATAATTAGATTTTAACTTGGTACATGTAGTTATTTTGTGAAAGTAGAAAGCAAGAATTTGATTTTTGATTTGATACCAATCTGCTATTAATTGGGTGACATGACCTTGTTGTTTTATTAAACTTTAGCAAAAAAGATAGGTACATTAGCAAAACAATAGTATCAATAACACATTAATCAAATTTCATTTGATGTAAATGTTCTCTAAAAGCCCTTACAGTTATTTTGTTTTACGCAAACTTCCATTTTTTCATGAAAACCAAAGTAGTACTATTTCTGATAGCCCCTCATGCAAAAGTGGAACATTTTAAAAACAATTTCATATCAGCGATCTGGAGAACATTGCAAAAGACATGTTATCTGAAAGTTATATGATACAGAATCTGATCAGCTATTTCAGATGTTCTGAAATGAGCTAAATTTGAACATTTTTGTAGTCCTACGTAGCCTTAAAGCAAAATTAACAGTATTTAGTCTTCATCATAAGACACAAAACGTACCCTATGCTGTTGTACTATTTTGGTGGTGCCTTTCTCTTTCACAAAATTGTAAATGCATGTACATTAATTTTGTTATCACTTAATTATGAAGGATTCACCCACTGAAAACTCTCGTTGATAATATTGACATCTGGTATAAATATTTTATACTGTCACATAATGTATTAAGCACTTGACAAGCTAACAACCTGTGCTTATGTTTTTACTCTGGACACATGTTGCTCGATTCTGCAGGAGTTCTGACTGTGCTGAAGTATCCTTATTCAGTAAATGTACAAGAGCCTGATATATATGACGAGGTCAAAGTTCAGGCACAATACCTCTCAACTGATAAAAGTCAAGAATTACCGGATTTCAGTGTAAGTAAAACTGGCACTGTATGTTGAGATGGAACATTTTTTTCATTCAGACATCTGTGAAAGTACAAGGGTACCATCAGTATCAAAGGGTTTCAATTTCTCTACTTTAATTTTTTTAAACTGAAGCATCTGGAAATGTCTTGTAATTGTTATAATTGTTGTTGTTTATAATGTTACTGTTGTTGTTTATAAAATGTTATTGCTTTGATTAATTTGTAATGATTCATTAGATAATACATTAAGTTTTATCTTTATAGGTGGCATCTAAAGAAGGGTTTTTAACAAAGCAGGGATCAGTTGTAAAAAATTGGAAGGTCAGGTGGTTTGTGTTGAAAAAAAATGAGTTGAAATACTTCAAAACAAATCAAGATAAAAGTCCAATTCGTACACTGAATCTCAAAGATTGTACTGAAGTGGCAGAGGACAGATCACTGGATAAGCAACATGCATTCAGGTAAAAATTATTGCACTTGACTGACTTCGCCAGATCAACCAGGTGAGACGTCGGATTGGTTCTTGGTGACGACTTCCAGCTTACAGACCAATCACATGTCTTGGGCGGTTCAGTGACGTGGCAACTTGAAGTCGATCAAATACTGCCAATGTTATGTTTCCATTCAAATGGCTCTGCAAATGTCTGAACAATGCATGAACACAACTTTCTGGTTTATTATTACCATGTTGATGAAAATGGGATCATCATTCAGCATTATTGTTTTGCATTTTGACAACATGAGCCTTTTGTTCGACTCAATTTCCAATTCTGGTGTGCAATACAGGGTGGGTTAACAAAGACAAAACGCAATTTCTGTTGTCATTCAGGCGTTTTGAGAATCTGATGTACATTTCCATGCGAATCATTTGTTTATCCAACTGCACAACGGTGCATTTTGTCCCCTTTCTGAACCAAGCGAAGGTTTAATTAACCCTTGTCCACATTGTTAATGAATGTGAAAAATGCACTGTCTTTAAGTAGTCGGACACTAGGCTTACTCCCTGTCCTGTCCAGCTTTATTGTTATTCATAACAGCCTAGTTGTCAATTGTGGCAAGTTCAGAGGATGTACAAAATAGGCAATCTGATGGCAAGTTAGTTGATAAGAATTTATAAATAAGCCAGCAAATCTCACTGCATTGATCCTTCACACAAGGGTTCAGAACACTATTAGAAGTCTATCCAGTCAACTACTGAGGTACGGTGGAAAAGAACGATTAGGACGAGGACCGTTCAAATCACTGTATGGCTGTAGTCATTGACATTATATTAGATGGCACTGTTGTCATGTGTTTTACGTGTATCTGTGCATTTATCAAGATGCCGTGTTGTCAAGCCAACAAATTCAGGCAATCCCAACAATCAATCAGATATACAACAGTGCCACCTATGATTCTGATTGGCATTGATGATGGTTCCAACCCAAACGTTTCTTTGTAGATATTAAATGTAAATATGTTTTTAAATTATTGTAGCATTTGTCACCTTCCTTTTGACCAGCAGGCCTAAAACACCAGTTTCTAGGCTCAATAAGTTGCCATGTCATGGAAAGTCATTCAATATGTTTGTGTGCTTGCGTCACTTCTTGCATAGCCCAGATATCATTCTCCATATAAGGAAGAAACTATACCTGTTTTTCACTGTTATTAACTACCATTTTAATCTTTAAATTTTAGAATTGTGTTTCCGTGGAGGACGTTTTATTTATATGCATCTACAGAAAAAGAAGGCCAAGAGTGGATAGAAATTTTGCAGTGGAAACTGGTCAGTCGTTTCTTAAGTTTGTGAGAGTAACTCAAGACAAATTGAAAGTTTAAAAATGACTTATCATACCATGAGCACACCTATAGCTTACACTTATTTTTGCGACTAAATATTTCACTTTTAGTAGCCTTGTACCAGAGCACAGTTGAATCTTGATTCACAAGCCTCTCATTGAAATGACTAAAGGTCAATGCTCACTTTTTCAGAAATACAAAGACAGGACAAGGACAGAATTAGTGTCGACAACTAGAAACTCATTCGATTACAGTTGATCTCCAGTGCCACTCAGAACTATGGCTCATACCAGCTGTTGCAGCTAGTTTGGGTTTGGAATGTGCCAAATGTTTTCAAGCTCCACTGATGACTGCAGTTGACACCAGTGAACAGTTAGAGTATGGTGAATTAGGTGTTCAGCATCAACTGTGATTGCTGTGTGGCAAGATGAAATAACGTAACCTCTGATGTGGCATGTTTTTGTGATCTTAGTGCACGTTAATAATTTCAATTCTACCTCGTCAAAGCCAAATTATGCCTAAGGCACAGTTGTATGATGTGGAATTTACAGTGTTCCGTTGTGTAATACAACAACACAACTGCAAAATGATGTTTTTTATTTCATAATTAGTGATGTATGAAAGGTACAAACAATTTAAGATATCGTTTATTATAAAACCCTGTTAGTAATAAATATTTATCAAGATGATTGAGTAATTGTACAAAATGTCAATTTGGGAAATATTGGAACATCATAACTCGCAAATTAATTATTGGACTCAAACAAAACTTTCAGTTATGATTTATGAACAAATCTCCAAAACCGTGATTGCAGGATTTGTGTTTAAAATTTTCATATTTCTGTATAAAGATGATATAGAAAATTGGGAGTAATATTAAACTATACAATTTTAGCCGTCATTTTACGCAACCTTAATAAACATTGAATCATTATTATAAGAAATAACCATACACAAAACATTCAATTCTTCTAATCATACCAGCCAACAATAAAAAGCTATGTCATTTTCTAAAAAATGTTTTGCAGAAGGCATTTTCTCTCATCAAATGTAATGTTGAAGGAAAATCACTCAGATATAAAGTTACTGGCGCGGACAATAGGACATCTTATGAGCTCGCACAATAGCACAATCTTTGATAAGTTTGTTTATTAAAACAACCAAACTCAAAACTAGGCCCCTAAATCTTGGTCTCTATATTTTCCTTACTACGGTAAAATCTCATCAAATTCAGACAAAAACGATTGCCAAAAATGCACTTTTTTCATTTTTTAGGGCTTCTATCCTTGTGAATGCCTACAAATTTTCAAAATTTTGTTTGACAGTTGTGGTACAAAATCTGAATTTGGTGCTAAATGTGTTTCTTGGAAAAATTTCTTGTGTCTACTATGTTGTGTCCTAAATTGGTGAGATTTTACCATATTGTCTATAATGGCACTTTATTTCTATTGACATATTAAAGAACATCTGCTGATTCAAACTGAGTGTTGAAACAGATGCTCCATATGAAAGACACTAGTTTTATAAGTCCAGTTAGTTAGGATTAACCACCACATTTCATGATTTCACATTAAATCAGTAATTAATGGGAATTAAGTATAGCTTTAGGATATTTCACAATCCTGCAAACGACCATTCCAACATCTCAGACAAATGCCAGCTTTGATACTTCACTCTTCTCCTGCAGTCGAGTCATATTCAGCATGGACAGTTCACGAGACACATCATGCACTTTGTTCACTGGAAACAGTAAAACATACTTATTAATAAATAGGCAACGGGATCGCAGTCTTCTCCACTAAGTGACTGGCCTCAAACTGGCTCTCAAAACCATGTGCCATAAACTTTGTATACTTTGCATTGAGATTTTTACAAACTTTAAGAGTGAGAAGAGTCGTATAGTAGTGATAGATAAATGAAGTAATGAAAAATTCTTTAACTAGTTTGCAAACTTACGACAACATTCCATTGGCAAAAACAAAATGTAACCAAACTGGAGTTCAAACAATGCATTACAAAAGTTTTTAGTGGTCAAGAAATGTTGACCTACAGTCAAAAGTGTTATTTTTCAACGAGTGAATAATTACCATAATTTTACAGACTTCATGTGGATCAATTTACTTCCAGGGCAAGAAGAAAACTTCCCAGGCAGATTTTTTTTCTTTTAGAGTAACTCTGTAATCCATATTCACATTCACGATTTTAGTTCATTATTACAACAAAATTCCAAACATATCACATTATAGGTCTCACTCAGCATGTTACCTTTCTGTTTCTTATGGATAATGACTGCAGCTAAAGCTACAGCCAAAATAACAGCCACAATGCAGGGTACCACAACAGCAATTAGAGTCCATGAAGTGATAGACTTCACTGCGAAAGGACTGGAGGAGGCCTGCAAGGTATTTTGCGAGCATTACTGTGCACTTTACATTGGCATAAGAGATATTTTGCAGCAAATGACACGTTGATAAAATGTGATGGCTTATACAAAACTTGGACCATTTTACGACTCAGTCATATATCCTTGAAACTTCAATAAAACAAATAAAAAGGATTTTACCAGTTTCCCTGCACTCAAAAATATATTTTAGACAACTGTGTGTTTTTGCCAAAATAAATTGAGAGTCTATACAAAATAGTAAAAGATCTTTAATCATGACATTTCCAGCAATACCTTAAGGGAGTTTGCTCGAGACGGTTTTGTGACGACATACTCCAACACAAAAGTACTTCCTGATGACCCTGTGATTGCCAGGTCAGTGAAGTTTGCCCATCCATTTTCAAACTTCACAGTGGTCTTGCCTGTAATAGTTGCAGCATTGAATTTTTTTTCAAAGCAACTGTACAGTATTGTCCACAGCTTTGGGACATTAATCATAATGGCACCATCCTTTCAAATTGGACATTTTCTCTGTTTTAAATTTAGTATTTATTTACTGGTAGTTAAAAAATAACTAAAACCTTTTTAAAACACCAAAGAACACTCAATCACAAGTTGTAACTGATGAACATAATCCTCTGCCACTTAGTCTATCAAACCATGCAATGAAAAGATTATGAAATACCAGTTTTTTTAATTTCAACATCAGCAATAAACAAGGAGTTCAGTACCAAGACATCAGTCATTAACTTCTTACTAACAATGTTAAACATAACAAGTGCATGCAAAGTATTAACCAGCACCTGCATTAGTGGATCACAAATGGTTCTCGACAGGGGATGCTCAATACTTTCTTAACCAGCTTGGACACCAGGGAGAGGTGCAATTGTCAGAATCAGCAGTTTGATGTAGGGGCATTTTTGGCAACTACCATGGGTCATATCAAAAATTCTTATTTAAATCTCTGGGTGGCTTTTAAAATTTCCAAGAGAAAAGATTGAAAGTGACACTAAGGTCTAGAGAGCAAAGTGCTACTCATCTGAAAATTAGTAGGTATCATTCTCTTAAAAACACCTGTAACATTTCACAACGAACTAACAAGTGGTTGAGCAGAAAAGGGTCACTAGGATGGTTGTAGAAATAGTTTTAAATCAGGCAGCTTCAGTTCTTTCCAAGATAGAAACAAAATAGCCTTAAGGTCCATCAACTTCCTTCATGGGGTTTGATGAAACTAATGACAGGTGCAAGGATTAGGTGCTGTCTTCTTTAAAATACTAATTCTTGGCCACTAAAACTAAAATCACCAAAAAATGTCAAACTCCAACCAAGGTGGTTTAGAACTAAACTAGTATTCCCAAATATGGGCGTATGCTATGTTCTTACTCAAACATATGTTCCACAGTTTATGATACCCACCGAAATGAGAGTCTTGGTAGATGAAGAGGCTGGCACAGAAAAAGCAACAATAGACACTCAGAGGAGTCTAAAATTTTGAGAACCAGTTTCGGCTCCATTGAATAACAGGCATCAAAGCAGCATTGAAATACACCCGAGACTGCACTGCAAACAGCATGTGTCTAGACTGTTCATAAGTTTCACATAATACCATTAGATTAATTTGGTTGGCCACTATGATATTGAAGCTGAAACTCGATTGGAGCAGGTACATCTCAGCCAAACACCTCTGACAAGTTCTCATGAAAAAATGAGTCTCGTCATTTTGACAATAGTCCATGGACAAGCAATATCTTGTCAAAAAACAAAATGGCCTGCAATTGTTCAACCTTGAAAATCATCTAATGCCCATGCACACCTGCCAAACCAAACAAGGAAAAGCCTTCAGAAAACTAAAATGGCCAACAGGGTGTGTTACTCCAGTCAAATCTGTTTGGAAATTGGCTAATGTTGGCACAGCTCCATCAGTGACAAGTTTCAGCAAAATCTGCCAAACTGTTTTGAATATAATACGCAGGAGGTGCCACAGTAAACAAAACTATCAGAAAACGGAGAGATGCTAGAGCATTCCAGCAGAACACTGTATCAAGTTTGTTGAAATTTGTCAAAGCAAAATATTCAACAGATGCCTGATGGATACTTGTCAGGATGGCAGACAGAAGTGACGGCAACATATGCCATCAACACATTTATGTGGATGCATGAAAATAAAATATGCATCACTGGAAAAGTCAACATTTTGATACAATCTCTCACCCAATAACACAGCTTCTTTAGGACCTGATACAATTGCAGCCGTCAACTCCCATGGACTGGATGGCATACCCAGTTGGGGAACCTTGTTGTCCTGAAAATGAACAACATTGAACCAAATTTAAATCCAGTAAATGTTTTAGAGTATTTACTTCATCTCCGGTAAAATGACATTAACCTACGATAAAACCAAAACTAATGCCGTACCTTAAGAATTGGGATTTTAATTACCGTAACTTGAAAACTTATCTAGGATAAAAAGAAAATCATAATCAGTTTACCACAAATAACACTGAATATGTTTGCCTTCCCCTTTAAAGAAAAAAATGAAATAGTTTTATGGTATGTTGTGTCGTATGTAGAAAATAACTGATTAAAAACACAACAAAAGATTTTCCAAGGCCATTTGTTATTTCTTAAGCAGCTGCACCAGGGGTCTGCTTCACTAAAATATGTGCAGCTCTTTTTAGTTGTGTGATTTACAACTGTCAATTAATGAGAAGAGTGATGCACTGTAACCCATCACAGTTCACCAAGTGTACAGTCAAATGAATGCTTTTGACATGAACAAAACTTATTCATTGGACAAGATGTTTCAAGCAACAGAATGGAGATGTGGCAGCATTACTTACAAAAGCATCAGTTGGAGATGTGCCAGCATTACTTACAAAAGCATCAGTTGGAGATGGGGCAGCATTACTTACAAAAGCATCAGTTGGAGATGAGCCAGCATTACTTACAAAAGCATCAGTTGGAGATGAGCCAGCATTACTTACAAAAGCATCAGTTGGAGATGTGCCAGCATTACTTACAAAAGCATCAGTTGGAGATGTGCCAGCATTACTTACAAAAGCATCCATCATGTAGAGCTGTGGTTGTAAAGTGAACAGTGCATTCTCCTCCACTTCCACTGGATGTTTGTGGATATGCACCTTTTGAGGCAACACCACAGAGAACTCGCCTGATGCGGACTGAGACTCGTCTTTTTGGCTGGTTTTCTCGTCATATCTACAGTAAAGACAAAATTAAAGAACTGCCAAATGAGTGGTTTCATACATTTTAATCCAAAGAACACTGTTCCTTTGCCTGCAGTTTTTAATTACCTGTGACAGATTTTAATGACCCTTGTATGTATGACAACACCTGTAGTTGACACCAGAGCCCATGTCACCACTTGTATGTATGACAACACTCATAGCGGACACCAGAGCCCATGTCACCACTTGTGTTCATGACAACACTGATAGTAGACACCAGAGCCCATGTCATAACTTGTACATATGACAACACTTATAGTGGGACACCAGAACCCCACATCACCACTTGTATGTATGACAACACTCATAGTGGACACCAGAGCCCATGTCACCACTTGCGTACATGACAAAAACACTGATAGTAGACACCAGAGCCCATGTCACAACTTTTATGTATGACAACACTTATAGTGGAGACCAGAGCCCATGTCACCATTCAAGGAGCAGTTAACTCTGCGATAACAGCATACCGACTTTCAAAAGATAAAGAACTTATAACTCCATAGATTACAACAGGATGACATTTCCAACCGTTGCAATAATTGAACTTAGCAGTAGTTACTCACAGTGGTCCGGATGTTGCCTGTATGGTTTCTAAAGTGGCCCTCACGCCATGTGTTGGGTCAACGGGTTTAGGTGTACTAGGTACAACCTGCATGTTGACTATTGACATGTTACCCAGCTTGTCATTCCCCAGCTGAACTCTGTTGACCAATGTAGACATGGCAGAGTTCAACTGCTGAGCAGTCATTGGGTCTTCACCCAGGCCTCTGTAGTTGCCTGAAAAGGAAAGAGGTCGTGATGAACACAAATGGGGAACATTTTTTTCCATTTTAAGCATGTTGCAAATGTTACCAAAATGAGAATGGTTTTTGACTGCTATGGGAAATAAAGCAATGTATGAAAGCAGACAATTTTTATGGTAAACGTCACCTGCTTGAGCTTGCATTGGAAGGGATTCACACTTGAATTCACAGCAAAACTGCAGATATTCTTACCCATGAATATTAATACACAATTTTGTGCACTCAGAAATTTATGTGGTAGTGTGAAGTATCAATGGTAAATAGCTGCAGATAAGAAATGAAGCAATACCTGAAGAATTAGAAGCAGGGGTGTTTGCATGTGGTAATGGCGGGTCACCAATTTCCACCTTGACTTTGAGCGTTTCAGAACCCATTGCACGACGGAGTCTTGTTTCGCGCACCACCTCCATGACACGGATTCTGTCTGGGGATATCTTTAACAGATCAGCCAGGTTCCTCACAAGGTTCTCCTCATAAAAGTCTTGGAGAGTGACAGAACCTAGTTCCAGTGATAGCTGTATGATAGGCATGGTCTTCACTTCAACAAACTGGGAACCTGGATTTGAGACATTAAGCAAAATTTTAAATCAAATGATATGAAGTGGACACTTTTCTTAGATACAAAATTCTGTTGTCCGATAAGAAAGTTTGTCTGACATTAAATTTAGAAAAATGGAATTAGAACTAAATGGATCGTAAATTTGACAACTACAAAGAAAGTAAAGAATCGAGACCCGTTTCCTTTACTTTAAAATAAACTTGTCTAATTTGTTAAGTACAATACCTTTGACAAGAATATAAAGTGTCTGTGCATCTTTATCCATCCAGTTTGTTCCAAACGGTGACGTCACCTTGGGCATGAACTGGTCTTTTGTACCTGGCAAAAGTTTGTAGTTCTTGACACCCATGTCAGCATTAGTTGGAGCAACAAACACTCCATTATGGTAGACATCAAGACGTTGTGGGTTGGAATACCTGTCAATGAAGAAGTCTCGTCAGTATTAAAGAGTTTGAATATTCATATTAGCATTATTTGGAGCAATTAACACTCCATTATGGTAGACATCCAGATGCTGTGGATTGGATTACCTGTCAACTTGGAAAACCTTGTTATACTTGACTCGGCCAAGGCAAAGATTTCGAAGGGGTGCTGGATGTCGCTATTTTTGTTTGGAAACACTTTACTATAAATTGTATTTCATAATAAGTGCTAAATATGATAAGATTCCAACTAATGATAGATTTTGGGCTATTCAAAGGTCCAATATATTAATAATACCATTCAAAAGAAAAAAAAATAATAACTTTGTAAGACATCTAATGGTGAAAAATAGGGACTAAGAATTGAATCAAAATTTGATTTAATCATCACATCTTTAAAGAAAAGAGTGTTGCTAATTTGATTTGTGAGACTGGCGTGGAAATGTAAAGCAATGGTTAACAAGATAATATAACTTTGGGAAATTATATGGTTGAACATGACCTAGTTTGAAAATGTTGTTAAAACATGATGCACACTCATCTTGGACATCACTTGTTCATATTACAGCTATGATAAGACTAAAAATATAAAGTTAAACAAAGACATTTTTTTAATGGATTTCAATTCAAGTCCTGTTAATTACCATATTCCTAGAACAAATGCTTTAGTATCATCAACATTGAGTAGGTGCACTCTCAGGTTCTGTGGAGTAGTGCCTGTGAAGTGCATCTCGTAGTTTTTTCCTGTAGCCACCACACCATAAAAGGTGGAGATGCGTTCCTGACATGTGTAACCAAAACAGCAGCCATGATCCATTGGACCATTAATGAGGTCTACATATCCATCAGTGACGAGGGAAATGGGTGAAACACGCCTAATTTCTGTGTCAGCATCCAAGCTCTCGATGACAATCATGTTATGATCCAGATTCTGACACACATGAGCATGCCAGGCATCTTGTGTCTTGCAACTTGGTCTGTATAAACCTGCAGAGGATAATGTACATATCACTTGGTTTGTGCAACTCAAGGGGGAACATGGTATGTACATAGCATTGGTTTTTAGATTACTGAACAGAAAAAGACTCAACCAAATAAGATATATTTAGAGCCACAAGGAGGAACCAATGTATGGTTGCTATTTTAATACATGACCTCATTATGCAGTTTACGTAATGCTTGTCATCTGATTCTGATCATGGTAGGGTAGAGGGGAAGACTCCCTATCAACTAACTGCAATCTATTTGACGTCCTGTGTCCACCATGATTACTTTAACGCATCAGTTTGTAATTATTGAATCAAAATATTTTTTATTCAAATACAGAGTACTACTTGACAGGCCCCTATACCTACCTTTGTTAGGTACTACATCTTCAGCTGGAATTCGACTACCATCTGGTCTGGTCAACATCGTCTTTGGAATTCGATAATCACCTGAAATAAATTGAAACATCACGTACAACACTGCAAAATAAATGACACAATACAAACAACAAGATCAATGCAAAGTTATTAAATGCTTCCACGACTTCACTGCAAATGGTATGCTTCTACATTGTGTTCAGTTTGTGATAATGATGTCTGAGTTGTACACAGGCCATGGTCTTGTACTGGGGTTAAACAAGTTCTATCGAAAAACCCAAACTTTGAGCGATTGAAAGAATAATAAAAACTTCATAGCTTGAACGTTATATAAGATGATAATCAAATTGTTAACATGAGCTGATATAACAGACTATAATTTGCAGCCGGAGAGAACCAGAAAAATCTGCAGGTGAGACGGTATTTTATTTGCTTTCTTTTGGCTTGTTACGTACAAATACTGAACTATTTGTATCACGAGCATCACCAAGCATCGCATTCTTGACATCATAATTTACCAACTCCATGACTTGGGTTCCCATCCCACTCATACTCTGCTTGAGGTATGATAGTGGACAGTCCTGCAACAAAGCCGGTAATGCCACCATCCAAGTCTCGGATAATGGCCTTCTTTTGAGCATCACAGTCCATGTCAACACAATCAGCAGGATTCACCCACCTGGAAGGTCAACAGATTAAAACAATGACAATTTGGACACAAAACAGCATTTAAATCAATTCAAATTGTCACACTTATTCACATGTGATATATTGTTGACTTACTTGAACATGGTGTATTAAGACCTTGTTGTTGACTTACTTCATCATGTGGTAATGTATGAACACTGTGTTGTTGACTTACTTCAGCATGGGGTAGTGTATGAACACTGTTGTTGACTTACTTCAGCATGGGGTAGTGTATGAACACTGTGTTGTTGACTTACTTCAGCATGGGGTAGTGTATGAACACTGTGTTGTTGACTTACTTCAGCATGGGGTAGTGTATGAACACTGTGTTGTTGACTTACTTCATCATGTGGTAGTGTATGAACACTGTGTTGTTGACTTACTTCATCATGCGGTAATGTATGAACACTGTGTTGTTGACTTACTTCATCATGTGGTAGTGTATGAACACTGTGTTGTTAACTTACTTCATCATGTGGTAGTGTATGAACACTGTGTTGTTGACTTACATCATCATGTTGTAGTGTATGAACACTGTGTTGTTGACTTACTTCATCATGTGGTAGTGTATGAACACTGTGTTGTTGACTTACTTCATCATGTGGTAATGTATGAACACTGTGTTGTTGACTTACTTCAACATGGGGTAGTGTATGAACACCTTGTTGTTAAGGGTCACATTGACCATCCTGGTACCCCTGGCCTCAATGGGGTGCATGCAGTCACCATTCTCCTCAGCAGTGTGAATAGCCACATCACTTTTGCCACACTTGTCATTAAACTCGGCAAAGGTCACGTCTAGAAGCATGAAGTAAAGTTTAGTAGGCAATCATCTTTAATGTGCACAACCTTTGAAACTGCATTTATTATGATCAATTTTTTGGTAGAGATGACTTCCACATTTTGGGTGTAACTAGTCCACACGGAGACTTAGAATTTTGAAGACTGTTGTAAGTCATGAGTATTGTTCAAACAAGATAGGCCTTTTGAAATAGACATGCAAGGTTAGTGAAAACAGTTCTTTGTGAACCCGCTCATACAACTGCCCCAGTTAGACTGTGTAACTAAACATAGCTTAAAAAGGGGTGTATGGTCCTGGCTGAAATGATAATTGTTTTATTACCCTTTATGGATTCGGAACAGCCAATACTGAATAGCCAAGCCTGGAATGCAATTTTTTTCAGAGAAGGAAGCATGTGTGTGAAGAAAAAGATGAGAATGATAACAAGAGCAGAGCGGAGCTTTGAAATGCGCCCATGAATGCATTGCAAATGGTGTGCTTTTAGGGTTATTTATTTGTATCATAAAAATGGCCCATAGATGGCGCAAAAACGTACAATCCATCCAAATACAGCTATGGATGCAAAACAAAACAGAGCTACCACTAGGAGGCGCCACAGTAGTCAGTCGCCATCATCACACGTCCTCTTCACACTGAGAACATTTCAGTTTTCAAAACCATCCCTAGAAGGATTTGCTTGACCAGGGTTTGAAAACAGCAAAAATGGCCACAAGGTGGCGCAAAATACCTCGATTCCATCCAAAAACAGGAGCAAAGCGTCATCTCTTCAATAGATGCCTATATTCAAAATTTTATGAAAATCTGTTTTGGACCTTTGAAGACTGAGGTAAACATAAAAAAATAAAATTGCCACTAGGGGGCACACGAGTGGTCAGATCCATCCGAAAGTCGTCGTTGTTCGTTGCCAACATCATATAAATACACTTGCTAAATCAAGTAAAGATCCTGCAAACTGTTTAGGAAATACAGCCATGAGCGCAAAAAAAAAACTGCCAACAGGAGGCGCCACAGTAATCGAAGCTGGAAAATCATCGTCAGTCGTCCACTTCATGGTTCAAACATACATGCCAATTTTCACATTATCCTGAAAGTGGTTTGGTTGATAGAAGAGTGGACGCCAAAAAACAGACTCAAAAACAGTAAAAATGGCCACTAGGTGGCGCAAACTAGGTCGAATCCATCTGAAAATGGAGAGATGGCGTCACCTCATTAATAGATGCCTGTATGCCAAATTTTATGAAAATACACTGAGGACCTTTGAAGATAGAGAGGTAAACGTAAAAAAATAAAATTGTCACTAGGTGGCACACCAGTAGTCAAATCTGTCTGATAGTCGTCATCCTGCGTTATTGACATCATATAAATACACTTACTAAATTTAGTGAAGATCCTACAAACGGTTTAGGAAATACGTACAGCCATAGGCGCAAAAAACAAAATTGCCACTAGGAGGCGCCACAGTAGTTGAAGTCATCGGAAAACCATCGTCAGCCGTCCACTTCATAGTAAGAACATACATGACAATTTTCGCAATCATCCTTTGAGCGGTTTGGTTGATGGAGGGATGGATGCCAAAAAACAGACTCGAAAACAGTAAAAATGGCCACTAGGTGGCGCAAAATACCTTGAATCCATCCGAAAACGAAAGGATAGTGTCACCTCATTAATAGATGCCTACATGCCAAATTTTATGAAAATCGATTGAGGACCTTTCAAGATACAGAGGCAAACGTAAAAAATTAAAATTGCCACTAGGGGGCCACAGTGGTATTCGGGTCAGTCCGAAACTCGTCGCCTCTGTCGTCAACCCCGTAGGAACACACCTGCCAAAGTTCAATAAGATCCTGCGAGGAGTTTAAGAGATACAGCCGTGGACGCCCAGACAGAGATGACGGCAATATGCACCCACACATAAACATGTGGGCGCATAAAAACATATTAAATAAACTCTGCAAGATGGTTGAAAGCGAGAAACTTGCCCTACAAGATAACAAGTGAGCACAATTATTATATGGAGTAAACTAAAGCTTGTGTGAACACAAGATAGAATAGATGAGGCCTAAAGGGGGAGCTGGATTATAAATGTACAACCCAGGAACAAGCAATCTGGCACATCCTTTAGAGAACCATGCTCAAAATGAGTTTTTAATGTCGTATACATTCATCTGTTAATATTTTGTACTAAACACTTTTAGTCATAATTTTCAATACAGGCAGGCAGCATCGCCTTTTAATTTTCCAAAGTTTCGTCAATATAGAGTTAATTTTTGTACTGCAGTGGTAGATGAAGCAGAAACTGTGCTGGGTTGGGAATACTGATAATGAATTACATATGATTAGTATGCAAACAACTGACAAACAAGTCTCACCATTTAGCTTCAATATGCCATTAATTGTTGGATAGCTCTTTGGTAAATCCCATGGTTTAAAGGGGGCTAGGTTGGGTGTTGACAAAAATGTGGGCCACATGACTCCCAGCTTCCCTCCTGACCTTGACCTCTTACTTTTGCCTACTTGAACTTTTCTGCAACATTAAATCAATCAGTGTCAATAAAAACACATTACATCTCAGACAGGTATAAAGATTATGAAAGCCGGATTGTTTTTATGCTTCAAAATTCATTGAGCTTGCCAATAGCTGCTGTGTATTAGATGGTATGTATCATGATAAACAGAAGACAAGCTTACGTTGGCTTTGTGTGTATAACAGGTGTGATCTGATCCATACTGCAGTCATAACTGTCAGTGGAGCCCACTACAAGAGTCCGAGAGATACTGGCATATTTGTCCGATATCCTGTGGGTCAGACTGGGTGGATCAAAGCCCATGGGCATGACATTTACACCATTTTCAGCCAGAATACAGTCAGCTACCTCCATATTCACTTTTGTTTGAAAGTAGATTCCTGACAAAGAAAATAAAACGGCGAAAGGTTAAGTTCAGTATATTCTTGATATTTAGTTGGAATGTCCATAATGCTCTTCAAGTTCTGCCAGATATATGGCAAAATAAACTACCGTACTCGTCCGGGTTACGACTCATGCTCGGCTTACCACCCACCTCCGAAAATTTCATTTTTTCATTTTTAAGCGCCCGTTCTCGGCTTACCGCCCACCCCCAATTTTTCATGATCGAAACTTCCTTAAGTGTTTGTGCTTCTGTGAACGTTAGTTGCACAAAAATAATATTCTAAAACATGTGCAACTCGCTTACCTTTCTGTGACAGTCAATCAATTTTAGCGGAACAGGAACCTTGCCTTACTACGGCGGTAAAATACCCGTATTCTCATGCCCTTTATTGAAGGAGACACAATTGTTTCCTTTAGCTCACGTGTGTAACTTGTGTCGGCATCTACTGATCACTGAGACAGCGCTTGTCAAATGTATTTCATTTGCTGAAGAAGAACCAGCAAAGCGGTACTTGACAGGGATTTCACGTCCGTGGCCAACCTTTCAGTGATTCCCCGTGACAATACATGAAACATAACCACCCTGCGCATCGAAATAAGAAAAGACATGGTCCATCGTGACAAGCCAACTGTCTTATGTTGCTGTTCCCAGTCTTGGTTAAACACAATGACTTTCACTCCTGACACCAAAATGGAAGTGCCCAACCAAAGGCAACAGCGCAAAAAATCAACCTGTCATTAAGCGCAAGTCAAACGTTCTGTCCACATCCACGTGGTCAAAAACTTTTGATTTACCTGATGACTTTTTACATGATGTGTTTTTGCTTCATTATGTTATTATTTTGGAACGCGAACGAGCACCCCTATTGCCTAATAGTAGTATCGTCCGATTGTTGAGCACGTGCTTTAACAAGAGCGGTGTTGGCGTTGAACTAAAAATGAAATATGTATACATTAAAATGTTACATTCTTCAAAGATTCAATAAGAAGAGCTGTCAATCATTAGCACATGCTTGGTTGCTTAAGTGTCCTGCGGGAAGTAAATTTTTACACAGTCAAGTGCTTCCCTTAGAAATACACCGCAAACTAGTGGAGTCTTGTTTGATCTGTCTTTTGTCTCAAGAAAATGTGCCCTACTGAACGCATGCCTACCTGTAGGAATACCTTAAATGTAAGAGATGATGAGCAGCGACCGACGTACGTAAAAACCCAATCACGCTCGGGATCATGACACCACTGTATCGTGTGCGCAGGCCGTTGAAGTACATTACTTCAATCCCCCGACCTATAATTTAACTGATATGCTTGGAGTCTGATGTCAATGTAGCTCCGTGAGGGTAAAATCGGTCCTCCGTGCAGTAAGCAACAACTCCCGACTTTTCAAAAATTTTGATTTTAACCGCCCATGCTCGGTTTACTGCCCACCCCCCGTTTTTTAGATTCTCAATTTAAGCGCCCTGGGTAGTAAAGCGTACGAGTACGGTATAATGCTACGTTGGGGTTATTTGTTCTTATCAGTAAAAATTTCAAATAAATCTAACAAATGATACAAAATGCGAAAACAAATCATGAAAACATCTCACTACTGTGTGAGTCATAAAACATACCCGGCAACCACTTTGAATATTAAACAGGTATTGTCTTCAAATAATCCCTTCACTATCCATGTAATAATGGCTTCTTGAAACGACAAGTAAAATTATATTAAATTAGTATTATGGGACTTGCCATAATCAAAATTCCTATATGCAAAGAAGTTTGCAATCTTAGAGCACCCAGGATGTCCATTATATTTGAACATGTGAACTCCATGAAGACAGGAGTGAACAGAGTTGTCCTGCCACCTGGTGGAAGACTCGTCATCACTACATTTTTCACCATTTGTCCAATAACCCAGCATCTCTGATCCGGCTACAGCATTCTTTCTCAGGATAACATCAGCAGCTTTTGAAGTCTAGAAAAATACCAATGATTTGAGTTTGAGCCATTTGTCCAGTAACCAAACATTGATCCAGGTACACCATTCTGTCTCATTCAACATCAGCAGCTTTTGAATTAACTGAATGCAAGCATTCCAATGAGTAGGATATTTTTTCACTAGAGCAATTAGTGACTTTCCATTCTGTTCAGCTATATTTTTGATCAGCAAATACAAAGCACTGATCTCAGACCACATAGTGAATATTAATACCTCACCACCATTTTACTCACATCTGAAATAACAGGTAAGGCGATATTTTTTCAAATGAGACAATATTATTTAGTCTCAAAGTGTGCGGAACGGTTCCGCACTTTTTCAATATCCACTTAGGGCCATAAAAATGGTATATAACAAATCTATACCTTACCCTAAACATGTTTACAATGTTACATTTTTATTTCCTCAATTAGCATTTGCTTAATTAGAAGTTCAATTTTCGCCTTGCGGAATATTCCGCAAAATCTGCATAATATTCCGCAAAATCTGCGTAATATTCCGCAAAATCTACGTAATATTCCGCAAAATCTGCGGAACATTCCGCACTCAGTGTGGAATGTTCCGCAGGTGTGCGGAATATTCCGCAAGTGTGCGGAATATTACGCAGATTTTGCGGAATATTATGCAGATTTTGCGGAATATTACGCACTGCGCAAGTTTTGTGGAATACTGTGACTTGAGAAATATTATGTATATTTTGTGGAATAATAATCAAAATAATAATTTATTTTTAAAAATCAATGTGAAAGTTCCAGAAGAGTTCCACAAACAGAAAAGTTTAGCACAGGACTAAAGTTTTTAATTTTCTCCTGGCCCATTAAACATGAATTACATTCCATTCTCAATAGTACTTGAGAGTATAATGTGTCCACTCTCAATAATATATTAATCAATGTGACTGTTGCAGAAGGGTTCCACATGCGGAATGGTTCCGCAATTTTTTAAATTCTCATGACCAATAAAGTTAAAATGCATTTCATAATCAATACCACTTGAAAGTATCAATGTGACAATACTAATAATAATTACTTGATCAATGTGACAGTTGCGGAACCGTTCCGCATGCGGAACCGTTCCGCAAACAATACTTTTGTGATCCTCACAAGATTTAAAAATTTTTTCTTGCACATTTCAGTTGAAATATACTCTATTCTCAATACGGAATTTCTACCCCAACAATATTTAATTAATAAAAGTGACAGTTGCGGAACCGTTCCGCATGCGGAACAGTTCTGCATGGGGATCGATTTCCCAAACAAAATGATTTGCTGGGGTATTTCTTTTCACCAACCATCTTAAAATGCATTCCATTATCAATGCCACTTAAAGCTTTCGATGTGACAATCCTAACAGTAATAAGTTGATCAATGTAACAGTTGCGGAACCGTTCCGCATGCGGAACCGTTCCGCAAACAATACTTTTGTGATCCTCACAATTTTTTTTAAAAAATTTTCTTGCAAATTTCACTTGAAATATATTCTATTCTCAATAGCATATGAGAATATCAATGTGTCAACATGAATAATGATTAACCAGTGGGGAACTTGCTGAATGATTTGTGATGCAGAAATCTACCCCAAGCCGACTCAGGGGAAAAATTGACATATTGTCTATGCCATTTTACCACTTTTGGTAGAACCTTAACACAAGCCACGAAATATACGTATCTTAATGTGGAACAAGCATTAAACATAAAAGTATCAGAATTTTTACCCCAACAATAGTTAATTAATAAAAGTGATACTTGCGGAACCGTTCCGTATGCGGATCCGTTCCGCATTCAAACCAATCCGCATGGGGAGTGATTTCCTGAACAGAATGGTTTTGCAGGGTATTTTTGTCCAAGCAACTTTAAGTGCATTCCATTATCAATGCCACTTGAAAGTATCAATGTGACAATCCATAACAATAATTAGTTTGCGGAACCGTTCCGCATGCGGAACGGTTCCGCAAACAATAGTTTTGAGGAGCTCACAATTGTTTAAAAATTTTTCTTGCACATTTAAGTTGAAATATATTCTATTCTCAATAACACATGAAAAAATCAATGTGTCAGCAAGAACAATGATTAATCAGTGGGGAACTTGCTGAATGGTTTGTGATGAAGAAACCTACCTCAAACAGACTCAGGGAAAAATTGACATCTTGTCTATGCCATTTTACCACTTTTGGTAGAACCTTAACACAAGCCATGAAATGTTCGAATCTTAACGTGCAACAACCATTAAACATAAAAGTATGAGAACTTCTACCCTAACAATAATTAATTAACAAAAGTGACAGTAGGGGAACCATTCCGCATGCGGAAAAATTCTGCTTGGGGAGCGATTTCCGAAACAATGGTTTTGAGGGGGTTTTTATTTCACCAATCAACTGAAAATGCATTCCATTATCAATGCCACCTGAAAGTATCGATGTGACAATCCTAACTGTAATTAGTTGATCAATGTGACAGTTGCGGAACCGTTCCGCAAGCGGAATCATTCCGCATGGGGAGCGCTTTCCCAAACAGAATGGTTTTG
Organism: Phoronis australis; assembly: GCA_002633005.1. Taxonomy (NCBI): domain Eukaryota; kingdom Metazoa; phylum Phoronida; family Phoronidae; genus Phoronis; species Phoronis australis. The sequence goes on along the minus strand of NMRA01000046.1, from coordinate 480,389 downwards.
CTTGGTATTTGTTTTGCCCAATGAACTTAAAATGCATTCTATTATCAATGCCACTTGAAAGTATCAATCTGACAATCCTGACAATAATTAGGTGGTCAATATGACAGCTACTGAACCGTTCCGCAAACAATGGTTTTGTGGAGCTCACATTTTTTTAAATTGATGCTTGCGAATTAAAGTTGAAATACATTCTATAGTCAATAACACATGGACATATCAATGTGTCAACATGAACCATAATTAATCAGTGATGAACTTGCT
>NMRA01000046.1:386265-479531 GCA_002633005.1 Phoronis australis | reverse complement strand
TTTTTTTTTTGTTTGTTCGCACGCTACAGGTCGCAATTTTCGTCCGATCATCACGAAATTTACACATAACATGTACTTCCGAAAGTACTGGAAGCCTATTGTTTTTCGTCAAAATCGGATCCAAGATGGCGGCTGTGGCAGCCATTTTGTTTTCATTTAAAGGTTCAAATGCTTCTGGAGGCTACAATTTTTTACCTAAAAAGCTAAGAATTGGCACAGTAAATGGACCGGAAGTTTTCTACAAATATACCCAAAATTGTTTACTTCCGGTTAAAGATGGCGGAAATATCGGCGATCGCGCATGCGCACCTCGAATTTGGCCTAAAAACGTTTTCTCCTGTAGAGGGCGCATTATAAGACCAATTCGAATTTTTACAGGTATTAGTTTCTTATGACATGCTATTACACAAAGCTAAAAAACCGGAAGTTGCTTTCAAGATGGCGGATCTGGCGCATGTTGACCTATTTTCAGTCGTGCTGGAGTGTGATTTTAAACGGGAAGAGAAAAAGACGTGATTTTTTGCATGTGGATTCTTTGAAGTATAATCTTTCAAATTTTTTTCTCAGACTTACCGTTTTCGAGTTATTTGACTTTGAATTTCTTAAAAAAAATGCAAAATTTCATTTTTTTGAAAAATTTACGGAATTAGGCGATACCATCAGTTTAGATAGAATTTTGAACGGGCTTTCAGAAGACGTTTTCCATTTTTCGCTAGGACGTCTACTTGTTGAGTTATCTGAGATTTTCTGATAACGCTGTTCCTTTGAGCGCTCTTGCTGCATTGATGTTGGTTTATCTTCTATTGAACTAGACTGTAGCCTATTTCTTATTGATTTATGACATCTAAGTTCGTCATGTGAACGTTGTGATGTTGTTCATCATCGCCACCACCATCGTCATATTCGTCATCATCGTCATCATCTTCGTCATCATCTCCGTCGTTGTCTTTTCTGTTAATTTCGCCAAGTGTCGCACAAGACTGTAGCCTTTTTCTTACTGATTTCGGACTCCTACGTTCGTCATGTGTATGTCATTATTACTTCTTTTGTTCATCCTCGCCACCATCGTTGTCATATTCGTCATCTTCGTCATCATCTTTATCGTCATCTTTTTGGTTAATTTCGCCAAGGTTCTCTCCTCGGAGCGCTTTCATTCTTAGAACTTGACCATTTAATTCTAATGCAATCACCTTAGAATTAAAGTATTTTAGGTGCATAATAACTTATTAAACTTTAAGTTCATTCTATGCTGGAGTTTTCATGGATACTTTTCATACCACTATAAGCAAATGTAGTACCCAAAACAGTGAACAAGTTTGTCACAAAAGCTCTGTATTCTCTACATTCAATTCATGTGTTATATTTGAGGATTCTTTTGGCCTGAAATTTGTTGTTCTGTCTTTGATAAATTTGTATTTTTTTTTCTTTTCTTTGTATGCACTTTTACTTTTTACCATCTTTAAACCTCTACTTTATACCACTGCTTTCCACCAGGTTCCTAATTTCTGGGTGTACAATCTCAAAATCTCTGAATCAAAGTCTAACTGTTATAAACCAGTTGACACACTGGCAGGTTGACCTCCAAGCTGTAATGACCATTTATTGCTCTGTTTGCATCACATTACCATGCAGAGGACAACAGGAGATTGGCAATTTAACTTCAGTGGCTAAGAAAGATTTCCCACACCTTGGCTAGAGTGATAGGGTCTCTATACATTGAAGTAAAGATTTCTCAATTTATAACGCAATAGGGTGGAACAGTAAAATTTTATTTTGTCAAATTTTCAACAAAAGTAAAAAGGGTGAAAACATTTACTTCGCTACTTGTTAAACTGGAAAAATGGCAACTTTGACAATAGGCAATGACCATCGCCTCTGTTGGTCCGAACCAGAGGCGATGTAGAGGCTATAGGCGCTCTGTACGCCGGAAGCTTTTCGGCGAATTATGCCTCGCACCGACTAAACCATCAAAATCACGTTGTTATAACTACCTTTTGCGCATAGACGAACACCTTAGGAGGTTGTCGATGTGTTTAAGTTCTTCCAACTCGAACAAATACTCCCGTTATGAAACTTTTTCTTCGAGCAGTCCCTATTTCAGTTCCCAAAATCGTGAAATCAAAATTTTTGTACTGCGCACGCTCCAACTTTTACCGCGGTCGCAATAATTTTTAAATAGGCCAAAAGTTAGCCATTGCGGTCCTGTCAGTCAAATGTTCGTTTCCAAAATGCCACCACTTATACTTGTCTTTAATTGGCGTTACTTGAAACTGTTTGTATTTCAATGAATTATTGTTTGTATTTGATAAAAATAAATGCTGTTGATATGACATTTAAAAGTCTTTGTGCACATATTTGACATTTTAATGTTTAACAACACGGCAATTCCCGGCAGCACGTACGCAAAGGGCGGGAACTTCAGCTTTCAAAGTTCGCCGGTAGGATCGCAACTTCTGACCTTCGGAATATTACACAGATTTTGCGGAATATTCCGCACTGAGTGCGGAATATTCCGCAAGGGAAAAATTGAACTTCTAATTAAGAAAATGCTAATTGAGTAAATAAAAATGTAACATTGTAAACATGTTTAGGGTAAGGTATAGATTTGTTACATACCATTTTTTATGGCCCTAAGTGGATATTAAAAAAGTGCGGAACTGTTGAAAAAATATCGCCTTAGGTATAACTAAAAAGAACATGATCACACTAGGTTCATTCAGGAATTTTGTGCTGTGCCTACCACACACAACCCACACCTTACCATAATGGCAGCTACCCAGTTAAGGTTCTCTGCCTCCAACCGTCCATTGTACGTGCCCGGGAACAGTGTCAGAGTGACAAGGTTTCCTAACAGTCTACTGCCTTGACCTTCGACCTCAATACCATGACTGACAGTGTGGTGGATCACATTGTCCACAACTTCCAAGTTGTTGGTTCCAAACACACCTGACATGGAACACGGGCCAAATATAGTGGGATAAAAAGCTATGATAGTATATGACTGAATTCAACAAACTGAGGTTAACAACAGGTAAAATTTCTTCAATATGTTAAGTGTCATTAGAGTTGGCAACAAATGACCAATTTGTATGTTCACAAGAAAACAACATTAAGTGTGCGCATAGAATGGTATTTTAACAAAAACCCAGATAGTCATCATCCTTACCAATGGCTGTGGAGAACCCATCATGGAAGGAGCAAGACTTGACATAGGACGGCAGTTCTTCAGTGATGTCACCAACATTGAGGAATGACAATGAAAATCGAGGATCATGAGGATCAACGAAGCCTTCCTGTCCAGTATGACGGAACTCCACATTGGAAACACGGCCAAATCCTGTGGTGATAATAATATGTCTCACCACACTCAAATTGACAATTAACAGTATTTTTAAGTGATCTCAAGCTATAACAATGTTGAGTCACAACTAACTGATATATTCTTCAGTCTAACGTCCACTCCAGACTGAACTCAGAATAATCATTTTTGAAACTATCAACTATGACCAAATTGTTGACAAAAAATAACTCAAAACACTGAACATGGTGATCTCCCCTTCTAGATGTAATTGAACATTACTACTGATATGGTTCAGTCGTTCATACCATGCTCACGTTTACTCCAGTGTCAATCATCCTGCAGAATGGAGGAAAACTAATTTTGCAATGATTCAAAAGTGAATATACTGCACGAGATATTAAAATGACCTGGTAATTTACAACAAAACTCATTAATATTAGATGAGAGCAATGGACAATTAACTAATGTATTAACACTGTCCTTCTTTATACCTGACCTTTGTATCTCTTGCCATCGTCCATGCCAGTGGTTGAGACCACCACACGAGCACCATAGTTCTGTTGGAACATTGTATCCTCCTCGTATCCTTCAATCACAATGTTGCGAGTCAACAGGCCGACCTCGGCAGCCATTTTGAATTGCTTGCCATCCACAGAGTAGCCATCACCTGAACGTCAATCAAAGAATGTTTTACCAATCACCAGTGATTATGGGATGTAAAAAAAATAACTTTTAAATGACAAATTATATAAATTTAATTAGTCACTTTCATTTGGGATAATATCAAGACGTACTTTGAGTCACTAGTAAGCTTTCCTATTCCTTCATACGTATATTTGCCAATTTTATCCTGATAATCACAAAATATGGCAACAAGCTCACCTAGATGTCTGTGTTTCAATGGCTCATTCAACCTTAAGATCTTTCCCGACACCATCTCTGCAATCCTGAATGTTTCAGTTTGGTATACATCATAACCTGTAGGGGTCAGCACAATCTCATCTCCTTGCTTCCAATCAACAGCATCTTCCAAAATGATCAGACTGTCACCAGCATTGGCAGTCTGAGCCAATTGTGTCCATGGCATGTTGACTGGAGAGCCATGCAGGTCTAGTCCACCAAGAACACCTGAATGATCACAATGCATTCATCAACAACAAATAAATGTAATCATCAAATATTCAGAATTGCACAAATGTTAATTTGAAATTCAGCTTATAAATAAAAATATCTCTTTTTCAATAGAAACTAACAAAAGAACAACTGAGCTAAAGAACATTTGAGTAGAAAAATTCACTCTGCTTAGAAGAGTTGAAAAAAGACCAACCTATAGCCTTTGACCCAATAGTGACATCTGGAAAGTTGATGTCAGGTGTGCGGTGATGACCATGAAGCACAATCTTGACATTATGTGTGAATGGTGAATCTGGGTATCCCACAACCAGACGACCTCCTTGGATGATGATGTAGGTCGCCTCCAATAGGTGGTGTCGAGTGTCATCAAGTTCTAGTGTCCCATAGATGTACAACTTGTTCATTTTTGGAAGGTCAACGTCCGCAATAATCCAGTCTCCTGCAAACCAATGGTTGGTGACAAAAATGACGTGTTTACGTAAAGTAAACAATATTTTCTAAACAACAGTTAGTGAATAAAAAAGTGTCCACCACTGATGACACTCAATTTTCCTTTTCTGCATTAAGAACACAGAGGTTTCATTAGTCAAGACATATCACTAAAATAGGATCATTTTATGTATTAGCGCTTTTCTCAATCAATTTTTCTCAGAGTTGATATATAAGAAGAGGATTGACATCATACACATCAGACTAATTATGTTGGTACACAACCAGAAATTCAACAATCAAACTCAAGAAATGACATCCCAAGAACATCACATTGGAATTAGGTTTGACTTATATTTAGTTTGTGTTGAAATTAGTTTTTAATGAAAATTTTAACTAATGATCAATCAGAAATAATATCTTAAATACTCAAAATCGTAAACTGATTCAAACGTCACTAGTTGTCAGACAAAGTAACACCAATGAAATCTCACCTCCTGGAATCATGACATCATCTCCCTCCACTGGTAGGTCAAATTCACCATCGCCAAGGTAACCACCCCAACCAGGTTCAACATTAGTCCATGAATTGGGATTGGACCACATCTTTGCATTTTCTGGCCTGCACAGAAATGCATGAAGAATCTAGTCTCTCAAATGCAAATAAATATGTTAAACTACACGTATTTTTATATGAGTTTGTTATTAGCCGAGGTTGATGCGCCGTGTGAATATTTTCATGAGGTCTTATTAAGATATAAAACCTGCAATTCTTATTTCGTAGAGCGATTTATTAAGTTGAAGAAAGTCAGGGTATACACACATAAATCCTTAATATACTCAGTGTAGGCCACCAATGAATTATCAAGAACTCTCAACCTTGAGAAATGTACGGTATGAGAGGAGTAGCCAAGAACACAGGGATATCAAATTAATAATCCCATAAACATGGATTCAACTAACGACTGAGATACCTTTTGCCCAACATCGGTGACACATCAACCACTTCTCCACAGTTCTTATATTTACAGCGGTATGCATTCAGACGTGTGAACTGAGACGTCTTCTTGGATTCTCCTTTACCAGACACTGCAAACAACAGGTGTGGACATTTCATTAACAAGGCTGCCTTACTATGGCACAATATGCTTAACACATTATATCCTTTACTCCATTCTCTTCTTTTTCAGATAGCATTCAAGTCTTTAATATATTTTGATCACATTTCCTTACTTTTCACCGACATATCTATACCTGCCCATATCTACACCTACTTGTGACAGCCACAGACCCTACTTTCAGGCTCTACAATGACACATATCGTACTACAGAACTCATTTTTCCCTTCCCCAGTTTTATGGAACGACTTCCCAGACCAAACTGTCCAGATCCCCTCTCTGGAGTTCCCTCACATTAAAGTGAGCATTTGGGCACAAGGCATGTTTCCTTACACCACCCCTGCACCCTTCACAACTACACCTTGAAACATGCCCTCCTTCAGAATATTGAAAAAGCGTGTTTAGCAAATACCGAAAAGTGAAGCATAGCCAGTCAGCATTTAAACATATTAGTCTTATAAACATCTTAGGCCATGAACACAGTCTTTTGTAAAATCAACACCTTATTAAATGGGAATTGGTAGACTTGTTAGTTTCAACAACTGACTCACCCATGTAGGTAAATTCATAAGTTCCTTCATCAAAGTACCAGTCACCAGTGTACGAGGAGTCATAGCGTAGTCTTGACTCAGAGCCTTCTGACACTGTTATAGATCCAGCACGTACTGTGAAGCTGTCTGGCTTCTGAGTGAAGTTGTGACTCAGCATCACATATTCACCATCTTGGAATTCATAAAATCCACCAGAATAACTAGAAAATAAAACAACTTACCAATAATTTATTGAAACACAGAAAATTTTACACAATAAAACTGTATTTTGCTCAGCTGAGCTGGCTACAAAAATTGAATCAAGTCTTTTGCTCAACCTCATAAAATCTCATAATATTTCTTACCCTGATAGGAATCTATTTTCATAACCAAAAATTAAAACATCAAAATTATCAGGAACTCAACAAAAAAACTTTCAGAGTTTACTGAGGTTAAACAAACCTAAAATTGCAAAATCAAAAATGGTGCATGCGTGCATTGTCTGTGACTCAATTGAGTTGTTGATGAAACTAAAATCCTATCACGTAAAGGAATATCATGAGACTAGAATCCTATCACGTAAAGGAATATCATGAGACTAGAATCCTATCACGTAAAGGAATATCATGAGACTAGAATCCTATCACGTAAAGGAATATCATGAGACCCATTTCATGAAGGTAAAAGGCCTAATACTATTTTATTTTTCGCCAGCTAAACAGAACAAAATACAGCTTTATCATAATACATAGTGCAGATCTTAGCACAAATCAAAATAAAAACATGATGACATTTGCTAAGTCTAATAATGCATGGTAAACATTACGTAAATAGAAGAAACAAAACTGTGCACCTAGTCATGGATTGAAATACTAGGTGGAAACCCTAGATTGTTGGACCAAAGCTTTAAAGTGTGTATGAAATAAGTACTTCAGTTTGTATGTGACTGCAGACATCAGAATGTGTCTCACTACCTTATATTCGTGATGTGATCAGCGTTCTCATAGTGAAGGTTCAGCCGGTCAGCGTCCATCATTACCGCCATCCAGCCCATGGCATGGGTGAGTCTCTTTTTCTTGAATGGTACACTTGAACTGCCGTAGTTATTGGTAAGTACAAGGCTCTTACCTAGACAGTTGAACTAAACACTGCAGCACTAGTATGCAAACAGTTTGGTGTCAAGACAATTTTGCTAAAATGTCCAATGCCTTAGTTGCTCGAAAACTAAATTGAAATAACTATGCCATAATAGTGAAACAACTTATCATGGATATCATGAGCTCAATGTGTGAATCGTTAAGCAAAGGGTATGAACTAACAAACAAATGTTTGTACCTTAAGTTAAGTTAGAATGAGGACAGAAATGCTAAATCTTTTAAAAACCAAAATCACATATAGAATTTTCTGCCTATAATAAATTTAATAAAGAACTGCAAGGTAAGAAATCCACAGCAATGCTGCTAATTCAGTGAGAAGCTAACAATAAAAAATATTTATTAAAGCCAACCAGAAACTTTCAGCTGAAAAACAATGCTGCATGCATTTCTTTATATATAGGACTAAAATGCCTACCCTCTAGTGATTCTGGTTTGTATCCATTCAGAGCCATTCTGTGTAAAGTGATGGTATTGTCACACACTACACCTTTATACCCATGACTGAACTCTGCCTTGTGAATGCAATGCTTGGCTGGCAGTATACCTGAAGAAGGCAGCACTTTCCCTCCCTGGGATAAATAACAAACAGCTGATACTAAAAAAATATTTTGGAGGCACTGCTGTCCAGGAATATCTACAGAGGGCAACGCAATTTTCACAAAAACCACACAGTTACTGTTCCAAAGTAAGAGTCAAGACGGCTCTGCAATCTCAAGAGAATATTTTGAGTCTTTACAAAATTTTTAGATTGAATAACAATACTTCACCAGGATGAAAGATAAATTTCCTAAATTCAATCTGCAGTATATCTATCAAAAGGAAGTACCTTGGGAAAAACAGCAGGTTTAGGTTTCCAATTAACAATTTAATTCATCCCTTGGCCATCATACCTGGCAGGTAATTAAATTGTCATGACTTATTAATACTTAGATGTTTGTATAGGATTTCAAGTTCACTCAACTTTCTTTTGACACATTATGTTAATTTGCTTTCCAAGAATCCATTTCATAAACAGAAAACATGCACACACACCCACACGCTCACACAATTAACCATCTGGTAGAATATAGTCCTTTTCATGCAAACCTCCAGTAGCTCACAAGATGAAGAGGAGCAAGATTTAGTATTGCTGATGATGAGCTTGATGACAATCATTACCACCAAACGGCAAGTTAATATTAAAACATTAAAATAAATGACAATGCCAAAATCACCTTGACACCAGTTAGTGTACCGTCCAAATCTTCATACCACCCTTCATGTTCCCACTTCCATGATACTTTGTTGGGAGAGTTGATAAACTTGAGGTTACGTGTGCGCACTGGAAACCCACCTTGGAGTGGTTTGCATCGGGAACAGTGTCTCAGAGCAGCGCACCTGACAACAGTGGAAACTATGAATGAAGTATAAGACACAGGACAGATTTACAGCTGATGAAATGACACAGAGATCCACAGACTTTTGAAACATCAGGCTACTTGCAAAAGCATGGTATCAGAGCTTCAGTCAAGTGTTCACCTACATAAGCATTTCCTGTAGTCCACAGCATCAGTCATGAAGCTTTTCCTATCAGTCACAGACTGAGGGGGAGAATGGAGACCAAAGACATATTATCTGAAAATCTTCTAATAGTGACACTTATAATTTGAAGGAACAGTACTTTTCATTCTGATGATGGCTTCGACAAGCTGACTATTACTCCTTGATTAACAATTCAAACTCAAAAAATTACTTCTCATGATAGAAACTGAATTTTATAACATCACATAAACCAATCCCACTTTGGAAAACAATCCTCGTCAGTACATTGTCCTAGATGTAAATGATCTCTATAGGGATAAGTAAATGATTTTATATCTTTGTATAAAAAGGTCTGAGATCTATTTTGTGCAGAATTACCTGGTTTATACTATTGCATTTTAGGCAGTGAGTACAAAATGCTTTTTAATAAAATGTAATGACTTTCGATATTTTTAACAAAAAGTAACTGAAGCTCCAGTTCCACAAACAATTCTTCATCAAAATGAACAGTCATAATGAAAACCTAGGTTCTACACTTAACAGTGGCAACCTGTACCACAGGAATAGTAAGAAAGATAACCCATCTAGTTTCATACCTCGGCTGATCAAAATTGATAAACTTGATACCATCCAGCTGCTCTCTGGACATCTTCGGTGTATGAACGCCTGCCTCTGTACATGATCTCATCTTGTCAAGGCTGTTCTCAGTCCAACCAATCACAACTGAGTCTCTCATCATGGGACCACTCTCATCCCACGGTCCTTCACCCATCACAGCCTGCCATATGGACAGTAATCAAGAACAGTCACTTTGGCTATGTGTACAGGTAAAAGTCGGATCAGAACACAATATGGACATAGTGTGATCTATCTAAAGTATGTACCTCTTTCTGCACTTTACTAAGGATACTAAGGCGACTAGTACGTAATACAACGAATACTTGCATAAGCCAAGTCAACCTATTGCTGGAAACAAAGGCTTGGGTGGCGTCATCGCTTACTGTCATATTTGTTACCCAGTCCCCAACCAAAACAAGCAGGTCAAAATAGCAGATATGTTTGAGTGTAGTACTACAGATTCCAATCGTCAGGGATATTTCAGCTATCCACTAGGACATGTATTGTAGTGTGACATGGCTATACTTCATCTGCTTACATAAGGAAATTCGGCATCTCTTAGGACAGCAAACTATAGGCTCCAAATGGCAACGAACTATACGACAGATTATTGATCAGATTAAAACAAGTAATTCCATTTCTAAGAGTATTGTAACCCATAAAGTATCGTCACATGCACTTCAGCATGCTTTGTCACATCTTTTGAATATGTTGTACATCCACATGAAAGGTAGCCTTTTGTTTGGCCACATGATTTGCTATAGAATGAGTTTTGCATTCATCATGTAAAATCATATGATTAACAATTTATCTCATCCATAGTGAAGAATTGTGCAGTACACAAGACCCACATGAACCCACCTCTAACCCAGATTTATCGTTGTCAGCAGCCAGAAAGTTCTGGAAGTGGACAGAGCCTCCAGCCACCACTTCTGCACCCCTTTCACAGTGCCACACAGTGAAGTCGCTGAACACCCCTGGGGTGTGAGCTGCCTTTGAGTCACAGGTGCCCCCCTCACGTGGATCGTAGAACATGAATATCCACAGACCATACCTGTAACAATTACAAATATGTCAAGCACTTAGAACATTTAGCACACCATAGCTTAAGATGAGAACATATCGATGCCTTCTAGGTGAAAAACATTATCCATTCCTCTCCAGCTGTCTTACTAATGAGTAGAAGTTTAGGACAGTACCATATCTCAACAACACACCCAGGTAGTAAAAAGTCAAGTTGCTTCATCATTAAACAAAGGAATAGATATTCACATGGGATCTAATAGTGGTTTGACTTTAGTAAAACGAGATCAGCATGAAATTGAATAAGAAACTCCACAATGGTGACGCAGGGAGACAGAACCCACAGTTACAGCTCATTTGAAACTTTCCTTCAGTGAATACTTGCCTCCCCACTGCAGATGTGGTCACTTTAGGCAGAACTGTGACTGAAGGTTAAATCTCTAGATCTCAGTAAAATATGTAAAATGAATGCAATGCAATATCCTTGCCTTCCAAATGAGTGAGCGGAATTGCCAGTGAACTCAGCAACTGGTATATTACGCGGACAAACTTTAGTTGTATATGACATCCCGCCTGGATGTTTGGGCAGATTATACCAAAAGCCAAAATGGCTGCCACCAGCTGCGGCATTGTGGCGCAGCCTGTTGTCAGGATTTGTAACCCAGAAGGTGGCAGGAGTCACATCTGTGTTAAGAAGACTTGAGCTGGTCCTGGTGAAAATACCAAGGTTATGCTGGATTGTGTTGTTAGTCTCAATACCATCCTCAATAAAAAAGGCATGGCCCATGTTGTTGAAAGCCACATTTTTCTCTACCAGTAGGTTGTGACTGCCATGTATTGTAGTGGCCCTGTTGAATGTATGATGTATTGCACATCCACGCACGTAATTTCCACTGACGTCGCCATTCATGTGGAAGTGGATTGGGTAGCGACCCAGTCGGAAAGCCTGCCCAGCATGCCTCACTTCCACATATTCAATACGAGCAGACGCCATCTTCTCTTTGTGCCCGTGGACCATAATCTGGGATCCAAACTGGTCACTGCCAATTTCCTTGCCGTATCGTCCTTGGAAACAAGTTTGAGTGGCAAACTCATCTGGAAAAACACCAAAAAAAGAAAAAAATATTAGAAACTTGTGAAATACAATACTAACACTTAAGTGGCAAAACAGACTCTGAAAGGAAATACAACAGATGTTGGTGTTGTGGCACACTCGATTATAATTATTTCCCATATAGTACTTTTTAGTGATCTGAATATATTTCCTCATTGCATTTTCTTTTTTAATCAACAAATCAAACTACCTGGATTAAATCCTCTAGGACAAGCAGGAATTTCCTCGGTCCACGCATCATTCACTGATCCCTGTACAACTATGTTCCTGGTTAACATTCCCACCTCTGCACGTGCTTCAAACACCTCTCCATCCAATACTTGACGTGTGGACAAGTGCTTAAACTGTATGGGGCTAGTCAGAGTCACTGTCATGCCATCTGGTGACACCTAAGATAAATGCATACATGGCAACATCAGTAATATTGAATTTTCTTATTCATGGTGAAAAAAGGGAACAAATGGTAAATTCTAACCTAATTCTGACATAACTGTAGGGCAAGGCTATATCTTGAGGGACATTTTATACACTATATACTATTCACACACACAGTATAAGTATAGGGGCTGTGCTGACAAAAATGAGGCTTTTTGAACAACTTAATTGGAAATGACCACACACTTGGCACAACCACATTTATTTGTACTATATAATGTAATGGTGGGGGGCACCTTGTTCAAGCACCGTGTGTTATTAAGAGATGCACATTACATACTGTTATAATAGTTTATACAGTCACACAAATAGTTTATCGCTCACTGCAATCATTGAGTGTCTGTGAATCTATCTAACAGAAAACAATGTTGTGTTTATAAATTTATAAGCTTTATTTCTAAATTGCACTTAGGCCTGGCTTAAGGTTATGTAGGATCTTATTGTCAAGTGTGTATTTAAGCAAATATGTAGAAAATTATAAGTAAAGTATATATGTTTTCTGAAAGTAGATGCCTGTAGAATTTGACTTCACTTTCTACCAATGTGCCATTATTTGGGTAAATGTGACGATGTGTTTTTGTAAAATTAAAATAAAAAGAATCAATGCTATTTACATTGGGTTCATAGCAAAACAACTGCATCAATAACATGACCAAATTTCGATTGATATTTTATTAATGTTACTAAAATGTTTTAAAAGATAAAATCTCAAAAGTGCTGTTATAGTTTTCTAAAATATTATTTTATTTTTGTTTTATCCAATTTGTGATCTTTTCATAACCATCATAGAAGTCATGCTTTTGATGGCCCATCAAGAACAGTGTGAAAAGCAGAGTAATATGTAAAAGTGATGTCAGTTGGATCAGATGCTTCTGAGATATGGTGTTTGCCAAAATGTGACATTTTCCAAGGGTCTCACATAACCTTAAGTCTGGTTCAAACTGGTTTTCTATCAAAAATTTAATTTTAGATCATTTGCTGGCTGCTATAAAACTGGTCTTAACTTATGCCACATGAAAAGTGATAAGATGTGACCACCTAAAATAGAACATAAACTAAATATTGTTTAAACGTGTATTACTGACAAAGTAAATTCAAATACACTACAAAAATCATCAAGATGTTTAGACACCGTTATCCGTACCAGCAGTCAATTATTAAATTCCACACGGTTCATATTAACTGTGTACTGGATTACTTAGCACATAAGTCTTTCTTACATAACTTTGCCATAAAGTCCGGGCTGACACATATCTTACTTTATGCAGGGTCAATTAAATATAATTCGAATACGTATAATTTGAACCAGTCTGCTTTAATAAGATGCTGGATCTTTTCAGTACTTTCAACATGTCTTTCTTTATGCTCAGTGCATTTTGAACCACGTACGCATGCATGCCCCATCAATTATTTATCGTCTAGGTACTTTAACGATGATACACAATGTGTATATAAAAAACCTCAAACGCCAGTGATATTAGGAAACTGAGTAGAGATTCAACCAAGTCTACAGCATGCAAACCATTCCGAGATCAGAGTTTGCAAGTTAGCAGTAAATTATCTTTTTCTTAACTCTTCACTTTAGAGACAGAGATTTTTAAATTTCGTTTCGCATACTTGCTGGTCAGTCCTTCGTTCCTCTTCATCAACTGTCTACATTCGATATTCAAGACCTTTTTTTAATATCTGTCTGCTTTTTTGTTTTTTATCACACTTTATTTTGTAGACAAACTATAGGCAAATCCTCAGAAGTTGTCTAAAGGCAAGCAACATGTTGCCTCAGGCAAAATCCAGACGTCCTATATCGTTACCTTCGTTCTCCTAATTCTGTTCTGTACCAACACTACCTCTGTGGTGAGTTTATCATAAACAATTCCCATTATTCGTATATTTTTATTTTCTTTTTTCTTGAGCAAGCACAAAAAAACGTCAGATACCAATATTCCAATTTCAATATACCGATAACTATTTTATAATCTCTGTAGCGTAATACCATAAATTAGAAAGAGCATTTGGACATTGAATATATATATATATATATATATATATATATAAGAGTGGCGATTACAATAACCCGTCCACAAATTCTAAAACATAGCGATGATTAGTTTTAGTGTCTATGTAAAGTCCATGCTCCATCCTCGGCACCGATATAACAAATAAAATATACAATTTGTTCACAAAAAAGTCGAAGAAATTCCCTGAGGTTGTCTGGTCTGAGTTGTCCATCCATTTGTATTTCTGTCAACAAAGTCTCGTAAGTGGTCCAAAGGCGGTGGCATGCCGTACGAGTCAAAATATTCTCCTTTTCCATCCCCGGATAGATAAATAGCCACCCAGTGTGTTCCAAGTTTGTGGCTAGGATCATAGTTGCAAACATAAGCATTCGGATGTGAAACGACGTCTAGGTTACACAATTCATCACTCGCAAGACAACCGCCAAAGTCCATCAGATTCTAGAATCGTAGTAATCTGATCAGTCCTCATGGTGTGAAATCAAACAAGACATTTATAGCTCTGTCAATTTCCACAATGTTCTCAAACTCTGCAAAACACATGGCATCTATTGTAGAAGGCAGCGCCGAAGCGAAATGAATTTCCAAGTGGAGGTTTGCTTCTTTTGTGAGATTAAAATGACCCCCATCCGATAGGTCAGTGGTAAGATTAAAAGCAAGCAGTGTGTTGCAGCCGGCATTATCCAGACGTCTTCTGTAGATACCTTCGTCCTCGTATTTCTGTCCTGTTCCTGAAAACAAGGTTTTTAAAGCTCTAATGTTGATTTGTCAAATTTCAGTTGTAGTGGTTTAGAAGGAACTTGCACCCGGTCGACGTAAAGAGAGAGATAATTGATGTTATAATGTTTAAAGTAGAAAGGGTTCTTGGCGTACGATCCATTATAGGTGTCTGTATCACGAAAGCCCACAATAACCCTCTTAGGAATTTGACCTAAAAACAAATTCTCTTGAGTCATAGACAGTGTCTGTATCACAAAAGACTATACAATAACCCTCTTAGGAATTTGACCTAAAAACAAATTCTCTTGACTCATAGACAGGTGTCTGGCTGGGATGGAAAACACTTTGCATTCGATACATCGCAGAGGGTACTTTGTGGTGCTTTTCTCGAGGGCCTTTATGTGAGCGAGCTTTCCTCACGAATAAGGCGGCGTCTTGGATCTTGACTTTTAAACTCGCACCCGCTGTCGAGGACATGATGGTCAACGAGTTCTTGCTTCGCACCAATCTTATCATTATGTCAACGTTGTTGAGTAGATATCTGTCTTGCATAAATATGTCACTGTGCAGTTTCCTTTTCACGTCAATGGAAGCGCTTCCTGCCACAAGGATTTTACGCGTCTTGTACCCTAAATCAACGTCGTTAAGGGTGTCAAATTTCCCACTCGTATCCTAGTACCATAGTCCTGCAGTTAAACGTCCGTTCTTGGCCTCGCTGCCGTAAGACAAAAATGTTTCCAAGTAGGCTCTATAACCGCAAGTGTTGGTTGAAGGAGAAATCAATTTTTCGTTCAAAGAGATGTCGACATGACTGAACATCGAATGTAGCCACAGGTTGGTAGGGGCACAGTTGGCATCCCTTGCAATAATCGGTCCATCTGCATTGGTAATTTCTGCCCTGGCGTAAAATTCTGCGTTCGACAAGTCTACGTATTCATCACCCGAACCAGAGACAAAAAAAATGCAGCGACCCGTCGTCCTTGATGCTGGAGATAGGATTTTTTTAAAATGTTTATTACGAAATCTTCGATACAATGAATATGTATAACCCAGAAAGCACCAAGAGGCATTATATCTGGGTTAAAAAAGTACAAAGAAATCTATATACAATTATTTTACACAAATACATAAAAAAGAAATCTGTATACAATTATTTTACACAAATACATAAAAAAAGAAATCTGTATACAATTATTTTACAAAAATACATAAATTAAAAAACAATGACACATGATTACAAAAGTAAATAAATCATTTTCATACACATGTATACAATTCTATCCACTCACACAAAGAGATTTAATATTATAAAGAAATTTTGATACTATTTCGAATAAAACCTTATTTTCATTTGGGTTGAGTTCTTGACTTCCATCTAGAAAAAAATTAATTTTGTTGTACACTAGTGGAATTTCAGAATATTTTTTATAAATATTGGGGTATTGTTCGAATGTCTGGAAAAGCTGTACCCTCTGCTCCTTGCATACCTCACAAGCAAAGAAAACATGAGCATTTGTCTGTGCGCCTCTACAGCAACACAAAGGTAAAATATTATTAAAATTATGTCTAAATTTCTCGTTGTTTAGGAATAGACCGCATCTTGATCTGTAAAGAATCATTTCGTGGTTGCGAGGAAGTTGGAACGATGTCAATGGGACTGGCAAATCTTGAGTTAGTAGTATGCATTTTAAAGTTATTTTTAGAGTGATGATTGAAGTGCTTTCTTTTATTTTGGATGGTAAGGAATTCCAGTTGTCAATACAAGTTAATATGGTAGATTTCCTGAAGGTTTGGCTGAGGGAAGATGGAATAGTGTGCATATTACTTTGCTGCAGTCCTGGTCTCGTGTTAGGTCTTTTGTAGGAGTCAAAGAGGATTTTGTTTGAGTAATTGTTTATGTTGGTTAAGACTTTGAATGTATACATGGACAAGTGGAGTTTACGACGGCTTGCTAGTTTGCTCCAGTTGAGCCTGTTTAGAACCTTGATTGTGTTGGATCCTTTGTATGCTCCTGTTATGGCTAAAGCTGCTTGGTATTGGAGTCTTTCTAATTGAAGAAGTATGCCAGCATTTGCTGATTGGTAGATTATGTCACAGTAATCTAGATGTGGAAGAACAAAAGACAGAGTTTCAAGATGCATGGAGTTGAGATGACATGAGACAATTCTAATTGGATTGATTTATTTTTGTACTTTGTACACGAGTTTCACGACAGTGAGGAGTAAATGTAAACTTGTGATCTAGTAGCAATCCAAGGTGTTTGTGTGTGAACTTATTGGGAATAACTTCCCCATTGAGTGATAATTCCAGCATTGGATTTGTTTGGAATTGAGAATTATTAGACTTAGAAATATAAGATCAACACTTTTTTCAGGTTTAAATTTCATCTTCCATTTGCAAGACCAGTCATAGAGTTTGTTTAGGTCAGTTTGCAGTTATAAGGAGTCATGGGGATTCTCTTTTGAGAATGGGTAGAAAATTGCAGTGTCATCAGCATATAAGAATGTTTTAGAGTTTATTGTGTCTGGAAGATCCTTGATGTACAATAAAAAGAGTACCCTGTGGTACTCCAGCATTCATGAAACCTGGCATTGATGAGCGTGATAAGACACCTTCTATTCGGACTTTGTAAGTTCGACATTCCAGATATGATTTTAAAAGTGAGAAGAGAGTTCCAGAAAAACAGTAAGATTGCAATTTATGTAGAAGCAGATCATGGGGAATGACATCAAAAGCTGACGCAATGTCTAAGAATACGGATCTCACGTTGTATCCTTGCTCAAACTGGAGGTGGATTTCGTGTAAAATTTCTGTAAGTTGGGACACAGTGCTGTTACCAGGCATGAATCCGAATTGGCGACAATATATGAGGTTTTGTGAAGAGAGGTGGTCAAACATGTGTTGAGAAATTATTTTTTCTAAAATTTTGGATAGGGTGTTAAGTAGAGTTATGGGGCGATAGTTGGCAATGTCTGTTTTGGAGTTCTTTTTGTGTATTGGTATCATAACACCAAGTTTCCAGTTCAAAGGAAAGTTTCCAGATTGTAGTATTTTGTTATATAATGTTGTCAAAGGAGCTGTAAGCTCTCTTGCTATTATCTTAATCATTTTATTGGTTATGAGATTGGTACTGTCGTTTTTGTTTTCGTCAATATTTTCTAGTAGTTTTCGGACTTCAGATGGTTGGGCTTGTATGTCAGAGAGATGTTCTAATGTTCTGTTTGGGAATTCGGGAAAGCTTGTTGTTGGTGCAACGTGACTCTTGGCCTTGAAGTATTCTAAAAATAACTTATTTTTTCAGCTTTGGATGATGCCCGAGTGTTGGATTCCTTTGAGTGAATAGTGGGGTATGAAGATTGCTTTACCTGTCCTCGAATTTTGTTTATTATATCCCAATATTCCTTTGAATTTTTGGAGACATTGTTGATGTTGATAATTTTCATCTTATAGTCTTGTTTCGTCTTTTTAATTAGTTCTCCCACACTGTTGCACTGTTCTTTGCAGCACTTAAAGGTGAACGGGTTATAGGAGATAGGATTGTGTTCTATGTCTGAGGAGGCATGGCAAACAAATCGAGCTCACTTTTGGCACACTCACAGGACTTATGGTGTACGAAAGCCATTCTAAGAAAAGATGTCTCTGCATTGCATTGTTGGGGTAAGGACACCCCCTTTTTCTCTTGATTTTAGTGATGTCAAATCTAGAGTTTTCAAATTTTTGACTTGGACCCACCTGGTTACGCTAATATGTTATACGTTAACCAGCAAATAAAAGATCGATAGGAGACCTTCTATTGTACAAATTGGAATATTCCCAATTTTTGGCCAATGGATCTAATGATAATGCGTCGTCTCATAATCTTTCTAACCAGAGGTTTGTGGCGAACATAAGTGTTTTGGTTACTAAGCCATTTTTTTCACAATCCTTTTCTTCAATTTGCCTTTCAGGTCTCGTTAAGTGGAGTCTATCCCTCCAAAACTTCCTGGGTGCCTTGGATCATACTACACGAGTCTTAATTTATCGTCAATGCTACGTTAACTTGTTTCTTTATCTTTTGTCTCATTGCGAATGAGAGGCGAAAGTGGTGTTAGCCACTAATATGGGGTCCAATGCAGCCACAAACAACCCTTTTTTGTTTCTTTGTTTTAGGAGTCGCTTCCGTGCTCTCTTGTACTAATGACCAACATTCTTTATTTCCAATAAGTTCCCTTGGAACATTCGCATTTCTCAATTCCTGAGAAAACTCTTTCCAGCCCTATGGTGCCAACCATTTTCGTTTCCTGAGAACGTCATTCAAGAGATAGTGATGTTCGAAGATTCAATGGGTGATCCTATATGTAGACACAACCTCGTTCATCCCAGCTCATTCTCGCATTCTTTTCTATCTTTTCCAGCAGCGTCTAAACCTTACGAGGCATAGATACCGGAACGGAGTTGACAAGAAATATTCTTATCCTCCTTTCGATCCTCGGCTGGCTTTGATTCCCTTATTTCAACTTTTACTGGTTGATTCATTTTGTCGTGGTAGGTGACAAATCGCTGAAGAATCTGATTAATATACATTTTCACTTTCCAACTCTCATCAACGTCTTTCCGCTCCACGATATTTTGCATGTCTTGGTCCAACCCACTCAAAGCCTTAACGGGAAGGCTACGGGGGGAATTGGGTGTAGAGGGTGATTCTCATAAGCGAGTGTCAAAGAGAGCCATTTTCTTAGCGTACTCCATTTTACCTTTGACCGAATAACGCGGGAAGAATTGTTCCCGCCAAGCCGCCGATGACAGGCGCTAAGACTGCTCCGAGAAATCCGCCTCCTGGTAGAATTTGCCTTTTAATTTTCAGAGGCGTCTTCTTTTTCACAAGAATGCGCAGGCTTGTTTAGTGTTTAAGAAGCTTCGATGTTTGATTGGGGGTCAGTGGTAAGTTTCCGTTCAATTCGATGACCGGTTTTTCAGAAAGACAGTGGATGAGATCTTTGTCGGCTTTTTTAATAATTGTTTTGGCAATTAGGTTTATACTTGGACAATAGTTTGAGTGTATCCGAATGTCTCCTCAACCTTCCCTAGGGCATCTTACACATGCGAAATCTGGACATCGACTGACGTAACTCATAGCTTACAGGTCTATTTCAATTTTTGGGAAGGTAGGCATATTGCGTTTCTTCAGGAAAAACGTACGTCCTCAACCGCATGTGTACCGTAAATGTTCCGGTTACCCCAACGCCCTGAGTGGTTAAATTGGCAAACCCAAAAATTCAGGGATGGGCGGTTAACCAGACATGGGCGCTTAAACGTGAACTTTCAAGAAATCATGGGAGGGTGGTTAACCAAACATGCTGGGCGCTTATTACGACAGACAAGCACCCTGAGCGGTCAATCTTACCTCATGATCTGAGTCTTCACATGACACATGCACTCGAAATGCGTAGCACTTTTCAAAGAGCTGTTTTGTCACGTTGCCAAATGACGGTAAAAATGTCATAACAGCGGATGATCCCAGCAAACGTTCTGTTGCCCTCAGATTAGTTATTCACAATTACATTTACAAAATTGCTGAGTAATAGCCTCGTGCCGTCGAGCGGTCTTGTATTTTTGTTAGAGCTGTGGTACACAGACGACCACTGACCACGCAACACTCCACTTGGATTCCAACTATTCTCGTGCAGTGACACTGCGTGCAAGCTTCATGTGCTCCAGAGGCCACAGCAGACATCAAATTTATGGTTAGTCCCGTGCTAGCTGTCAAGTTCTGAGTCACAGAGCAGTTTTAAAACTAGTTGTAATAAAAGTTTGAAAAACTAATTCAGGTGTTTTTTGTGTTCGGGCTGTTTATGCTAGAGACTCCGTGACTCAAAGACATTCTCAACTTATGGTTCTGCGGCTAGCTGTTTTATATCAACAGCCCGGTGCTGCTCACTTCCTGTTGCGTGAAACATGCTGCACAAAGAAAAGTAACAGGGGTTAAGCGGACATGAGCTACTCGTCAATCAAAAGGTACCACAAAGGCCTTACTCAAAAACAAGTATTTGATTAAGATTTTATTTTTAAAAAATACTAACACTATGACACGTACAGTACAGTCCAAGGACAAAATTAATTCGTACACTGTATCTGCATCAGTAAAAATAATTCGTAGACAAAGCCCCAATAATTCAGGTTAGCGACACTCATGCTTTGCATGGCTATACAACAAAATTAGTGAAGAGCTCCAACCAGGAATGCGTCTTTACCAAGTCGGTGTTGTTGCAACCAGGACTCCGGCGATCGACATAACGAACTGCAGGTCGCATTGGCGACCTGAAATTTGGAAATATGAGCCGAGATTATGGTCATCTTGTATCTAGTCACAACAATTGCGACCTGATATTTCCAACGTACTGCAGCACTGGTCGGTCCCACTGTTTGCGCACAATGTTTCAGAAGACAATCGTGACTTTGAAATGCCGTCAAGTATTAAGTAATATAAGGGCCTCTTTCAATATGTGTTTCGTTTCTATGGCAAAAGACAGCGATGGGATTCAGCAGCGCATACATGAGTCACCTGTCACTCACATATGCTCGTGTCAATGCAGCATACACTCCAGAGTGTGGGAACTTACGTGCGTGCACCACTACAAAGTTGCACATCAAAAGAAAACAGCAACAGTCCTAAGTAAAAGAGTATATCGGCGTGATTGTACCTTTAAGATGTTGTTATAAAAGACCCAGTGCTTCACAACATTCCTCGGTTCCAATGTTCCCCAAAACCGCGATGTCAAGTCTGTCCCTATTTCCCGGCTAGGTGTTCCCAAACCCCGATGTTCCATGCCCGTAGCTATCTGCGTGCACTTTCTCCCCACTATCGCCAATTTTCAGCCAGTCTAAGTCATAGACATTTCAGACTCGAATGGTAAGAATTTTGTTCAGGCTGAAGCTGGCCAATGTAGAAACAAAATTATTAGGGATGGCTAAAAAGGGTAGATGGAAACGATAATTCACACAGTCACGCATAGGCAGGGCTAGGTTGTCGCAAGTAATCGTATTATAAAGAACCGCCAGCGACATTGGTGAACTCTGCTAACGTCAGTTTGAGTAAGACGTAATAAGTTAAAAACAAAAGTTGACTAGCAGTTTTTTAACTTTAAGGTGATACACAAACATTCAGTAACGTATTGCCAACCTTTGAAGTCAGAAATCGAGAGGCAGCAACTCGTTTAATCAGTGTGACACGCTGTCCCATCGGTCACCACAATATTCTCTATAACGCGGCAATTACATTCATTAAAATAGGGAAAATTTGACATCTTTACGTGAGTTATGGGAATTTTTCAAATTATGAGAGCTTCCCACCTAAATCGAATTGGAAGGGTTGCCAAAACCAGTCACATTTCTCTGGCCTTATTTTTTCAAATATATATTTCATCTAATGCACTGCAGACAGAAACTCAGCGCGTCTAACAGCATCGCTGAAAGTGGAGGTATTGAAGCTGGAGAGGTTCTTAAACTTTGCGACCGTGGGAAGAAGTGATATATTCTGAAATAAGTCCATGAACCGGGACAATAATTTGTTACTTATATCATAATTTACATTGCCAAACCGCTGTATCAGAGGCCGTCATTGCACAGACTGTGATCACTGACCTTTATCTAAAAGTCGGGTAATCGCATGTTTCCTTAGCATTGGGTGCTAAATCTTCAATCTTTAAAAGTTGGGGATGAGCGCTTAAACGAGAGGTGGGCGCTTAACTGGAAATCTTCAAAAATCACAGAGGGGCCCTTAACCGAGCAGTGGGCGCTTAAATCAGAAAGCCACCTAAATTCGGGGATGGGCGGTTAAGTGAACAAGGGTGTTCACCCGAACCTTTACGTTAAATTGTTTCAGATCCACAAACAGGTAACCGAAAGGTTCACTGGTAGTATCGACAAACGCTTCCTGTATGAATCTGGTATTCCCCGGATACATCTGCTTAGCCAGGTGCACAATTTGTGTCTTATCCCGCAGGTTTTTAAACAACATGGTAGTAAGCGTTTAGACTAAATGTGAGCATCTCTTTGTTTTTAGAAAACAAATTTTGAACTATCAAAACAACGGACACATTTCAATGGTGACTGCCTGTAGTAAATACGTTTGATGCACTTCCATCCATTTCACTCATCATGTCGTCCATGACCACGAGATGTCTCTTGCGTCTATCGAAACTGGAGAGTTTGGGCAACCCTTCTACAAAGTTGACATTGGTCAAATTAGAAAATACATCTTGATATTCGCCAAAACAATGCGTCACAGTGTCCGGAGGAGGGTGAATCATCGCAGTGGCGTTTTGCAAAAGTCGCATGGTCCACTGACTTTTTCCACTCGATGTTGGACCACTAACAATCATTGTGAACGAGTCTCACGTCAATGCTGCGCTGTATCTCGTGACAGAGTGAACGATAGGAGTTAACTTACAACAATTTTGTATGGGTTATAAGAACAACAATGGTAACGAGTTCAACATTTGATTTATATTTATCATAATCAAATCGTGATTAGCACAGTGTTCAGATCAGTACAGCGTTAATAAGATATTTAAACTTAGTGTCTCTTAGCAGTTCCATTCACCGTCTGTTGCCGTGCTATGTTACCGCCTCCGTCTACATCATCTGCTGGGTCTCTTGGGGTTCATGGGAGTTCTTGGTTGTCGTTAGTGTTGTCGGTCCAATTCCGTATATCAAATGGGCCTTTGTTCTCTGCTCCTTTTGCTGGATTCAAAATTGGTAGGGTTGGGGCAGTGGTCACTTTGCGTTTCTTTGTTGGCACACTGGTTTTTTCTTTGAGTTTCTTTAGGTCTTCGTTAATGATCTCTAGGAATCCCTTCAGTTTCTCGTATTCACTTTCCGTGAGGCAAACTCGGTCTTTGTTGGGAAAAGTATGCCTGGCCAAGCATTGTCTTCGTCATAACGTCTAATGTATACCACTTTACGACCCTTGAAGTACTGCACGGTTACAAATACCGTATTCGCCGTAATATCCGCCCATGCCCCTATAAGCGCCACCCCCCACGCGTTTTCAGACTTTGCTGAAATAAGCGCCCAGTCCATGAACGTGTACATGCAAACAATGACGTACCTACAGTCCTAAAACTCAGTAACGTCTTCAATTTATCAAAAAATTTTTGCACGAGTCTTCTAGACCGCCAGCGGCACTGCTACGTTTGTATTTAGCCGTGACTATACACTTCAAAGTAACGCAGAGCTTCAAAAAGAACGCAACAGCGTTGCTATGCTCTCGCGAAGACCGTGCCACTATGGTCTGACCTTTCAGTAGACACATCGACTGTCTCATGAATAAAAATAACTCGGCCGTTAAACGCACGTGGCCAGGAAGCGCGCTACATATATGAACCTGTCATCAAAGACATTAGTCGGGAACTATCCACTCATGAAACGGGTAGCATAGCATCGGTAAGAAATGGATATTGGCACTAATTTCTGACAATTTCTAATACTATAAAACATGTTTGCGTTATTTTTGAGATGGATTGTTTTATTAACCATCATTGGTGTTTTTAAGCCGAATATCCGATAAAATGACAACTGACAGTGAATGCTTACACACCCTTACACCGAAAAATAACTGTCAGATAGTTACGTACGTGTCCAGCTACACGGCGACTAATATGGGCCTTACCGAGACAAATGTCGAACGTTTTTAGCACATGAGACCGGCAAGTGCTGAATGAAACATGCTCTGGTTTAGGCCTACTGCTTGTACAAATTTCTTTAGACACAATGCACATCTAGCTCGTTAGATTGCGTGGATCTGGCCAAAAGACGGTCTCTGCTTTGGCAAATGAACTCTGGTGACACACACGCGCTCGCTTACTCGCAGACGAACATCAAAACAAACGTCACGTGACAACAACATGTGTGTTCGTCCAGACATTTTTCTCGCCGTGTTGCCGATCATACATTTAGATGGCACAATGTTTCACAGATTTGTACTTAAACCTGAGGTTAATCCAGACTCCACGGGAACTTAAAAAAAATCTCAGGGACACTACTTAGAAAACTTAATGAGGATTTCAGGTAATTTGCTAGAGTCGAAACTATTTTTATTCAAGCATTGAAGTCGCCATATCGAAGACGGCGATTTCGAGGCAGTCAGTCGGCGAATTTTTGGCCTTGGGATTTCAGCACAATTTTCTGTAAAATGATCGTAATTTAGCAGCAAAGTTTGACAGCAATGCACCACAGTTTTGTTGAAAGTCTTTCATAGATTACAGATACGTCACAGAGCGTAAATTTGATGAATCTTAGCTTCCGATTTCACCCGTTTTGGAGACCGGGCGTGCGTTCAGTAGACGCTAGGGCCTACGCTAGGACCTAGCTAAAATCTAGTCAACGTCACGTGTTCTCATTTAAAATACACGGCAATATCTTACGTAATCTCGCGAAGTCTTGCTATTTAGCGAGGTCCCAGCATTACTGAACGGGAGGCGGGTTTCAACCGCCTTGGGTTATAATAAGCGCCCCCCCTGAACCGAACTTTCCTAAGCGCCCTGGGCGGTTATTACGGCAAATACGGTATGTTCCTGAACAGTGGATGCAGTTTGGCCTGTTTCATTCCGTAAAAATATTGTTGAATGATTTGGAATACTGAGACACTCAATTTATAGGCATTTCTATCCATTGTAGACACGTTCAGACACATTTGGACAGGCCCGACACACGAAATCACTTGTTATGTAATACACAAATATTGACCAATCCTGTGCTAACATTTGATCACGTGAGTATATTCCGTGTAGCCCGAAAGGGTAACTTCAAACACGTTTGGACACGTTTGGGCAGACCCAACAAACGAAAACTCTTGTTTTGTAATACCTAAACACTGACCAATCACATGGCTGCTGTTATTAGCCATGAGATCATACTAACCGGTTTAGACCAGTTTTTTCTTTGTGTACTTAAGGGGTTACGTTTAATCAATTTCAGCACATCGAACCGTCTGTAAATGAGGAAGGGACTACTCAAGACGAAAAATGACACACGACAGGTTGGTGACAATACACAAGGGCATGCAACATAAATCGCTTGCTGTTCAACGACCAATAGGACGGTAAAAATTACAGAATCAATGGAGCACTCCGCGTATTGCTTCAGATAGAGCGGTATGAAAGAAAGTATCTTTCCACAAAAATGTATAAGATGGTTAATGAGACATGCTAAACAATTTGCACAACAATGTAACAATTCTGAGGGTTCATGGCTTATTCAATCTCTTTTATGATGTGTTAAAAATACAAAGTACGGGCACGTCTTAGAGCAAGAGTAACCGCAACCATACCACGATTAAATGGAATAACATCACCTACATCATCACGAATGTTGATTTCAATGATACCAAAGTGATTTCGCTGTTCAAATCCTCTACAACAAAATCAATTCGGTACCATTGAAATCAACATTCGTCACGATGCAGGTGATGTTATTCCATTTAATCGTGGTAATCATCGTATTGTTTCGGCGAACATCAAGATCTATTTTCTAATTTGACCTACGTCAACTTTGTAGAAGGGTTGCCCAAACTCTCCAGTTTCGATGGACGCAAGAGACATCTCGTGGTCATCAATGACATGATGAGTAAAATGGATGGAAGTGTGGCATTACAAGCAGTCACCATAGAAACGTGTCCGTTGTTTTGATAGTTAAAAATTTGTTTTCTAAAAACAAAGAGATGTGCACCAATAGTCTAAACCTTCACTACATTGTGTTTTTTAAAAATCCCCTCAGGGATAAAACACAAATTGTGCACCTGGCTAAGCAGATGTATCTGGGGAATACCAGATTTGTACAGGAAGCGTTTGCCGATGCTATCAATGAACCTTTCGGTTACCTTTTCATGGATCTAAAACAATTTACTCCAGAACGCGTCAAGCAGTTGAAGCGCGTTTTTCCCGATGAAACGCAATATGCCTACCTTCCCAAAAAATTGAAATAGAACCGCAAGCTATGAAATACGTCACTCGATGTCCAGACTTCACATGCGTAAAATGCCCTCGGGGCGGTTGAGGAGACGTTCGGACACATTAAAACTACTGTCCAAGTGTAAACCTAATATCGCCAAAACAATTATTAAAAACGTCGACAAGAATCTCATCCACTGTCTTTGTGAAGCAGCGGTCAACGAATTGAACGAAAACCTACCACTGACCCCCAATCAAACATCCAAGCTTCGTAAACACTAAACAAGCCTGTGCACTCTTGTGTAGAAGATAACTAAAAGCCGAATTCTACCACAAGGCGGATTTCTCGGAGCAGTCATAGCACCTCTCATTGGCGGCTTGGCGGGAACAAATCTTCCCGGGTTATTCAGTCGAAGGTAAAATGGAGTACGCTAAGAAAATGGCTCTCATTGACACTCGCTAATTAGAATCACTCTCTACACCCAAATCCTCCCTAGCCTTCCCATCAAAGCTTTGAGTGGGTTGGACCAAGACATGCAAAATATTGTAGAGCGGAAAGACGTTGATGGGAGTCAGAAAGTGAAAATGTATAATCAGATTCTTCGGCGATTTGTCACCTACCACAACAAAATGAATCAACCAGTAAAAGTTGAAATAAGGGAATCAAAGCCAGCCGGGGATCGAAAGGAGGATAAGAATATTTCTAAAACAATGGATGTGGATATTGTCGACTCCGTTCTGGTATCTATGCCTCGTAAGGTTCAGATGCTGCTGTAAAAGATTAAAAAGAATGCGAGAATGAGCTGGGACGAACGAGGTCGTGTCTACATTGACGGATCACCCACTGAATGTTTGAACATCACTGATCTCTTGAACGACATTCTCAGGAAATGAAAACGGTCGGCACCATCGGGCTAGAAAGAGTTTTCTTCGGAACTGAAAATTCGAACGCTTGGCTTGTGACGTTATCTTTATTCTGGCCAATTGGTGACGTTTTGATCAGACGGCGCAGCATTGACGTCAGAACACCATCCCAAACGTGTAGGCAGATGATGTCCCTTCCTATTGCATCCATCACATGTGATCTTTGACCTTTCCTTTCGGATTGATGACCTTTGACAGAGGAGCCTCCCAAACAGGGCGCCTAAACAACTTAGTATACTACTTCTAATCATGTAAAACATATTAAAACCCGGTTTAGTTTTTAAGGACACCCTGTATACACAGTTGTCTGTCAATAAAAGCGAACCAAAATTCCACCTGCAGTCAGCCAATAATGAACATAATACAATACAATGTCAAACTTAGCCTAAGGGTGGTCACGACTTGGTTGATGCATGTATTTGATGATTAAATGCAGTACTACACTCCAGACACTGAACTCTAACCCACACTATTCATTAAGTCCCTTAATTTCATTCAAACTTTAGCCATGTTCATAGCTGATATATGTTCAGGTAACAGTCAGGTTTTGTAGTGTATATGATGAGAAACTAAGATCACTATAATTGCTCTGTTTTCAAAGTTGTCTATTTGATTCATTAAATGAGACTCAATAAAAGGCACAACACATGTGGTTTAATATCTTAAGCACTTTTGAAAAAAGGGACAACACCTGTGGTTTAATATCTTTAAGCACTTTTGAAAAAGGTTATCTCATGGCTTCCAGCATTGCAAGTGCTTTATGTTACCAAAAAGTCACATGGATCTATCAGACAGTGTACAAAGCTTGAAATGGTTTTTGACAAAATAAATCTGATTGATTATTAGAAATGTTGGATTTTTCACCTTATCAACATTTTCTGGATTCCATGCTTTCATATCAAAATGTTTTCAAACATTAAGAAGAAACACTATACTTATCACCCACATGTTTTACCTAACGTCATTATTTGAACATGTCATACAAAATTGTCCATCATTTAGCAATTTGCATGTGAACCTCAATCTACAACAGAATAATAACAATTACCTAGTGGAAACATCATTCTCAGAATTTTATTTTCTGCATCAGATGTAATGTAAACAGTGGAGCAAACACCAGGGAATCAAATAGCTAATGTACGTAACAGATGAGCTTTTAGCTTGTGATTTTTAAAGAGCAAGTCAGGTAAGTCTTCATCCAGTCAACCAACTGCAGTTTGTTGTGTGTTCCCTCTATGTGAGTGGGTTGTTTGATATTGGTCAGAAGTAAAGATATGGTGAGTGTAATGAAGCTTGACCGTAGTGGACATAATATTAATTAAAAGTCACTATCAATTTAAGACTAAGCCTTTACTAGAGGTTCTAAATCACTGTTTACTTAATATTTACTTAGAAATTCCAGTCAAGAGATGGCAGTGTAACAATATTATAAAAACTTGACAGTACATTGTCGCTTGGTAAAAATGAGCTTTCCAAACCATCAGGATTGTAAATGCAGTATTATTACAGTGAAGTCTCTGAATCAAAGAACGTTTAGTTTAAGTGCTCATTATTGATGAATATGAAACTGCTGTGAGAATATTCTGAAACTACACATCTCCACAGGTGACCAACGATCTGTGATATTTATAAATCAATGATATTGCAGCACTGCCCACACTCAAGAGTGCAGATCTTAATGCAACTGAAACTGTAATTGGACTGTTTAATGAATGATCATGACAAAAGTGTAAACTCAAGGATTATTAGACTGGAACAAAGCATTAGGAGGAATGGATTTCAACACAACCAACAACAGAACAGACTGGATTTGTCTTCATTGCGGTGTATATAGCGTGTTGCTGACTACGGGATCGCTGGCTCTAGGCTTCAACGCCATCACTGGGGTAACACTGCTTTGCATACATCAAAAGACTATAACTATATACATGCTCATCAGCTTGACTACAGCTGATATACTGTACGCATTTTTACAAACACTGAGTTCGTCGTTTAAAGCTATATACTGTGGCTGCACTGGATATGAACCCTTTCATCAGTTCACAATAATTGGGCAACTTTCAAAAATCTTTCGCAATATTGCGGCAAGTATGTTATACGCAGTAGTACTCACAGTACTCTTAATGGCAGTCGAGCGCACAGTTGCCATAGTCAAACCATTCCAGTACAAGACCGTGTTGACCAAAAGACGCATTCTCATGGCTATCACTATGGTGTGGCTCTCAACAATAATAGGAATAACAACGCAAGCTACGTGTGACAAAAATATTTTTGAAGTGAACATAAAATTTGATGTGAACTCTACAATACAGGTGGTGGTTGTGTTGTTGCCTATTGTAGTTATTATGATGCTGTACGTTTTTATGTGCTTCAAACTACAGACCCGCCAGCATGTGCAAAAGGCATCAAAGACAACCATTTTAATAGTTTTAACTTTTGTTGTGTGTTGGCTACCATGTAGCCTCTCATATGCACTAGCGTTTTTCAAAGTTTTAACATTCACCGAAGGACAACAGGTATTTGTAGCAGCATATTGTGTGCTATCCTTGAATGCCATAGCAGATCCAATTATATACGCCACAAGAAATTATAAAGTACGCAAACAGCTGAAGAGTATGCTCGCCTGTGGTTTGCTCACTCGTGTCTGCTTTAGCAAAAACGAAAAATCTAGTACATCTAGACAATTGCTACCACCAGAAATACAAACAACAACGATTTAGATAAAATGTCTCACAGTAAAAATCAAACATTATCGTGTTATATTTCTACTCATAACATAGTCATTAGCCTATTGAGGTTAGTTATTAAAAAAACCTGGTTGACATAACTGTAATCACTAAAATCTTTATGTTGGCATAAGAGTTTTAAGATTGACTCAGTCTCTGGGTATGTACTATGTTCTTATATTACAAGTGTGTGACTATGTATCTGACAACAGGGGTATGAACTCCTTGAAAACACAAGTCTGGTTGGATTCTTGTTTAACCGGTAGTCCAGATGACTCATTGGATTAGACAGATTGTAGAGGATCCAGGGTTCAAGAACCAGTTGGACAGCAATATGTTCAGAATTGTTATTACTGTGTAGATGTCATAATTAAAAAACAATTCATTCCATGAACCTGTTCACTAAAATTGATCATTTTTACTTGAAAATATTTAGTCACTGTGACCAATGAGCTATACCTGGTACAGCTCATTGCTGTGACACTTAATAGTCACTGTGACCAATGAGCTACACCTGGTATAGCTCACTGCTGTAACACTTAATAGTCACTGTGACCAATGAGCTACACCTGGTATAGTTCACTGCTGTGGCACTTAATAGTCACTGTGACCAATGAGCTAGACCTGATATAGCTCATTGCTGTGACACTTAATAGTCACTGTGACCAATGAGCTACACCTGGTATAGCTCACTGCTGTAACACTTAATAGTCACTGTGACCAATGAGCTAGACCTGATATAGCTCATTGCTGTGACACTTAATTCAGAAAGTGCACAAGGTATGATTGGCGAAAACTTATGAACAAAAAGTTAAAAATAGACAAACAAAGAAGGTATCAAAATAAATTATTACTCTTTTGTATCTAAAATTCATCTTTTTATCCACAGTATTCAATTTATGTCTCAAGATGACACACGTCTTGACCAAGTCAAGAGGATTTTATGGAGTTACTCTGCATGATTTATCTTGCCACAATTTCTTTACTGACATCCATACAGCAAGTCATGCTGGTAATGAAGCAGATTTTCCAAACTGTGACAAGAGCAAGACCTACAAAATTAGGGCTCCCATCCCAGGACGTTGAATTCCAGTTAGAACCCATGGAAATATATAATTGATGAGAAGATAGTTCTTTCCAAAACTTCTAAAAAACCCTGGAAGAGTCCCGTTTAGTGGCCAGTCCCTTTCTCAAATCTCCTGCTAGCCATAGGCAAGCATCCATCCAGCACTAATTGGCCTTTTTTGGTGCTGGTGGGTGTGAACTGCACTCACCTATGGTGTAAAGATGAAGTTAATGGTCTGAAACACTGGTGAGGGTCTTCTTCTGAAGAGTGCCTCTCATTTTGCAATCTTTTTCATTGTTTGCCTTAATACCCTCACCCATACATGAAAAATGAATGCAGGATATGTTGCATTTTATATTGTGTTTAGTCAATATCTATAAAACTATAGAATTTAATTCATATTTTCCGAAAGCAGGAAGCACTGTATAACTGATTTTTCACTTGATGCCAATCAACAACCAGTTGAGCCATGTGAAGGAAACTTCAGGTACATTAATGTCATGAATGTCATAGACAAATAACGATATCAATAACATGAGCAAGAAATGAATTTACCTTGTTTGTGATTTTAACCACAAACAAGGTGAATTCATTAATTTTCTAGTCACTTGGGATTGGAGGCAGAAGTGTTTTTTTAAGCCTTGGTTTGTAAAAAGCTTGTGATTTATCAGAAATATGTATAACTCTGATGGCGATTTCATTAGTTTAGATCATGTGATAAACAGTTTCGATGTAAAAACCAACTGTGTAAATATAATGGTGTTGTTTCTGTTCTAAGACGATTTCAAAAACTCAAATTTAAAGCTTAGGGTTAATGTCTATTCTCCTTGCATGCCTTTAGCACTTACTCACTTACGGAAAGATGTGAAGGGTTGTAGACACACTTGTTCTATCTTTAATGACATTAAGAAACCTTCTAAGTCAAAGTGTAAATGGGAAATAGAGTTAGGAAATAGCTTAGATTGGAAGAAAATATACACACTGCCTTATGAAATTACGAAGGATTCCAACTAGATGATTCGAATTTAGAATATTACAAAGGATTATTTCAACAAATACTTTGTAGTCAAAATCAAAGTTCGGGATTCTAATATTCTTTTTGTAATAAAGCTCCAGAGATGCTGTCACACCTTTTTGGCAATGTCACCCTGTACAAGAATTTGGAATGAATTCAGAAAACTACTTCAAATTGTCTCATTCAGCTTCCCAACTGTTTCTCTTACAAACGTGTTATTCTTGGACTTTATCCCATGCGCGTTGAATCTGTCGAGGGAAATACGGCCATGTAATAAAGTTTTCCGTATTCACCTCTTGCACTACTTCAACAGCGACCTCTGACGTGGAAAGTTCAAAAGGTAGGTCAATGTCGACTCGACGTCTTCAGCCGATTCGATCATCAAACTTTCCAAATATAGTTTAAAGTAATACAGTTGCAACAGTGTAACTAACACTCGACATGCAACCAGGCCCTAAATGTAAAATCTGGAACAAAACTGTTAATTATAAGACACTTTCTCTCAGTTTTCAATTGCTGAATACTGTATCGTCTCAGGCGCCGATTCCTGGGAAATTAAAATATCAAAAATTGTTGTTTTTTAACTATTTCCAGGAGAAGTTACAAGTTCACTGCTCAGTTGCCATTGTTTTTAACTTTTGCTACCTCTTTTCAAGAAATAAATCGTTACTTTTAAAACTATTTCTTTTTCAAGAGAAAACTTGCAACCTAACGCGCAAGTATATACATATAGGATGTGATCTGCCATGTGAACAGTCTGGGTGAAGTATTTGAAAAATCTGCCTAAAAATGTAAGAAACTTAGGAATTCGAAGCACATGGGATAAATACAAAACGTACCTCGACTGGCATACATGAAGTAATATCCCACTTGACCTTATTCCGCATACGTGGAATAATGTCTCGTGGGATGTTACTTCATGTACGCCACTCTCGGTACGCTTTGTGTATTTATGAGACACGTGATTTTCTATTAAAATTTTGCTATTACTAGCCAAACAGTACATTACAAGGAGAGATGTCACAAAAATATACATAATTCACAAGTTTGTTACATATACTTATAAGTACTATAACACTGAAAAATTAATTGCATAAATTATAAAAATTTTGTGTGTGACAGCTTCTCTTGGAAATGGACAAATTTTATTGTTCACGTTAACTCCATGTAGCAGTTGTTAACTTTATACGAGATACGAGAATGGTCTCTCCTGAGGTGTGCATGCTTGAATGAATGTAGACGTTTGTTTTTGTACTTGTTTATCAATGATAATAAATATATGAAATAAACATGACCAAATTTCATTAGATAATGAAGTCTCAAAGAACCTGTTACAGTTTCCTAAATCATTTCCTTTTATTTTTATGCAGCTTTTGACTTTTACAAAAAAACCACACATGTCCTATTTTCTGATGACAGGGGGATCAAATCGAAGAACATGATGGTAGTTTAGATTTGCAAATCAATGGAGATCTTCATGCATTAGGCACTGACAAGCGAGACCCCCCCTGTTAAACAGCCCGGCAGCCATTTCAAAATTATTTACTTGCTTGTGAACATTTTGTGAGGACTTGGTTATTAGTGTTTTACTGTCTCATGAATAACATCCCCAAAACAAGTCGCTTTCTGAATGTAATTTTTAAACTACTTATCACTCTGGACTCATTACTTGCTGAGAAGCTGCTCACCTTACAGATTTTAATGCAAATTATTGTCGCAATGAAATACTATTTGCTCGTATTCCACTCTATACATTCTGTTATAATAATTATTAACAACTTCTATATTCAATTACAACACTTCATCAAATTCGTCCATCACAGTCAGTGTTTTAAAATCATGATAAATGCTTCAAATGCCCAATAAATGACCTAAATGCACATTATTTAATGAAGTACGCTGATTTCCTTGAAGCACATGATTTGAGTTTTTATTGATTTAGCAAGGCAGAAGAGGCACAATAATTAACTGACATAAATTATATCTTCTGAGAAATCTCACATTGTCTTTGCTTTTGGTTATTTCTTTTTTTACAAATGTCACTTTAAAAGTCACTGTATTTAGATAACACAACATAGGACTAATAAGGTAATTTGCAAAAAATTTGACATTTACCATTGATGTCAATTTGTAAAGTTGATATTAGATAAAGTACAGTATTCATGGCTCACAATTCCAACCTGGCATTCACTCACTTCCCAGTCAACTGTCATTGGACAAACTACTTACACTTTCTATGGTCAGTTCCTCATTTTCCCTCTGACTGTTCCTGTGACTAGTGGTTGCTATGACAATCTTATCACCCGCTTTCCAGCTCCCTTGCACTGACTCCATCAACTTAATCACTTTCTCCCCAGGGTTTACAGTCTCAGAGAGTTTTGTCCAAGTAACTGCCAACTGACGCCCTAGATTAGAATTATCATTGTGAGCACAAATGAAAAAAGGAACAATTTGTGATAAAAAAATGTCAGTATTCATTAATCAACTGGGTGCTACTAACATCAGCCGTTTCTCTTCATATCTCGTTTAACGTTTCCGAATAGTTAGTATTAAAGGACATCAGTTAACCTTAGAGACAATATCTGTGGGCTCCACAGGGATCCATACTGGGTCCCTTGATATCTCCTGTTTATATTAATGGCATGTCACTCAAAGTAATTATTAATTGAAAGTTTCTATATGCAAACAGTTCTGTGCTTACCTGCCCAGAACCTAATTATTTAAATAATATTCAACGAACTAGAGATGAACATTATTACTGTACTCATAGAAACTCAAGTTTTTCATTTGCAATTCCTTGTGTCACGTCCTTTGGGCTAATGTCTTTCAAATGTATTACAATTACGATAGGAAAAGACTTAATTCTGATATCACCGTGAAACTTTTTGCTTGTTGTATCTCTCATTAGTAATTTCAAGTACTGTTGTTTTATAATTATTATTTGTTTATTCAATAATTACGTAATATTTTTTCTTTAATAATTTTGTCTTCAAGCATGTGCACATTTTTCACTGTGTTTTGCATGTTTTTGTTTGTCTTCAATACATGTGATTTGGCTTTTGTGGGCGTCTGTGTGTGCGCATGCATTTGTGTCTGTGAGGGTCTGGTGTCTGTCTGCGAGTCTGTCTGTGTGTCTGTCCTATCCATATTTTTGGACAAAATACAAAAAGTATCGACTTGTTGCAAAAACAATCAGCAGGGATCGATTCTGCAACCAGATCGCCACTGCAGCCTCACATTTTTTTTTTTGGTAAAAATATCAAATCACCAAGAAGTTACTGATCAATGCACACCAGAAAGTAAACAGAAAGGAGTCAGAAATGTTCAGCAAAAAATCAACAGAACCCGAACAAGACATATGAGTAAAATATTTTCTGATCATATCATTTGCTTCATGTAGGAGCTGAACGAGGGTGAAATATGACCACCGTCGCACCCAAAAACAGCCTGACAACGGCTTTATATTTGATCGACCAGAAAATTCTGGGTGCCGCAACAGGCAAAAACGCTGACAGGCTTCTTAGTTGAACAATTTCACCGCGCCACACATGGTTTTTCCTTATTTTGGCAAAGTCATTTCTTGTATGATGACCTGCAAATTTTTCCAGGTCGCATTTGACAAGTTGACCTTATGCAAAGTGTTGAGTTGTAAATCAAGAAATCAACAAAGGGATATAAAAGACATCACATTATAATCAAAAGCCCAAGTCTTAAGTATATTCCAAGCCTTCAAGTTATTATGCTTTATCTAAAGGGAACAAGGACATTGTAAAGACTGGACGGCTACTGCTCTTTCAACCTTGCATTTGCTGGTTGAGATCAATAGTCCATCTACTGCCCAAACGCCATGTCTCCCACATGAACCTCTGTTGTGCGATGATTAAACAATACATCTCCCATATACACTTTTACATGACAACATCCTGACACATGATTCTCAGATGCAATGTTGCTGAGTAATAAGTACATACCATGTAATTCCAAGTTGCCATGGCGAACTGCCAACACTTTAGCACCATAGATGGGTAGTTCTTTGGACCTCACATGACCGTGTAGAGTGATGACGGCGTTATGCTGGAAAGGTTCCTGCTCTGTGCCCACTTGTAGCAAGCCACCATCCGTGATCAAGATGTACTCAGAGTTCAACTGAACATCTTTCTCATCGAAGATTACTTGACCTCCTGTAACAGATTAAAAATCGAGCACATGAATGTCACATACGAACATTCAAAATAGTGTCCAGATATGGTCAAATCACATCACTACATTTATTAATCATTGAAATATTGTCAGAATGAATATTAATTATGTAATTAGCAG
This sequence comes from Phoronis australis, assembly GCA_002633005.1. Lineage (NCBI taxonomy): Eukaryota > Metazoa > Phoronida > Phoronidae > Phoronis > Phoronis australis. The sequence goes on along the minus strand of NMRA01000046.1, from coordinate 442,438 downwards.
AGTGAATCCCATTGAAGTTGCCCAAAGTTTGTGCAAATATGTACTTTTAAAACCATGGAGTCAAACTTGTTTGCATGTACTTTTGATGTTTAATGTACTTTTAGATGATGTTTACCTCTTTTGCTCTGGGGTCAATGTACTGTAAGGATTCTAGAAATTTCTGAGATCAGATTGTAACATCCATTGATATGATTAGATAAGATCAGGTGGTTTTTATTAGCCAATTTTTAAGTAAGTGCATTATTATAATTTGGGCAGAAGACTGGGAGACGGTGGAGTTTAGTGGTTGAAGCTATTGGACTTGTTTCAGTGTACAGAAGAAATAGTACAACAGAGCCATCACGTAGAAGATTCTAAAGAGGATCTTGGCAAGGCAAGGAAGTAAACTAAGACCTTGCCACTTGCATTGTGAGAAGTAAAATGCTGAGTACATGTGTTGCGTCACAAGGGACTGTGATCAGCAAGAGGAATTGTGGGTAGTCAAATACTGCCTACACATATTGCTGCATCATGAACGAATATAACCAGCAAGTACATTGTCACAGTACAGTGTAGTGTGTGTTAGTACAAGGATCAACAAACAGGACTGTCATCCAACGAATGTCGAGTCCAAAAGATTGGATAGCAGATGCTTGATTGTTTATGCTTAATACTTACAGAGGGCATTAGTATAGATACTCTTCTTTATTGTTAGTGTACTTAATTAGCAACAGGTTTCACTTGTATTAATTAATATAATAATTTTAATTACAGGGCTTGATCATTCTCTCTCCATCCACACCCAATCACAAAGCATAGCTACCTTTTAAACTAAACCCAATTAACTTCTGTTGAACATAATGAGAGTACGGTTGGTCAAGATGTTGTTGGGTTAAAATGCCAAGAGGACAATACAAGAGCAATGCGCCTACGACTGCACTACAAACGAAGTGCGTCTCGGGGTGTTTATTTATAATAAATATCCTGCCGAGGATTTGGAAATACAGCCATAGATGCAACAAAACTGCAACTAGGGGGCGCCACAGTGGTCCAAGTTGTTCAAAAACCCTCATCAGCCAGCGTCTTCAATTTTCAAAATCAACCTCCAGTCAGTGTTTGGTTGATAGAGAGGTAGATGCCAAAAACAGACTACAAAATAGTAAAGATGGCCACTAGATGGCAAAACATATGCTGAATCCATCCCAAAACAGGCACCTCATCGTTTCTTTAATAGAAAGCTATTTACCAAATGTCATAAAAATCTGTCAAGAAACTTCAGAGAAACAGAGAAAAATGGATAAAAAAGGAAATTGCCACTAGAGGACACAGTGTATGTCAGGTCTGTCTCCGTTTTCAACTTTGTATAAATACACTAACTTGCTAAATTTAACAAAGATTCTGCAGAGCGTTTAGAAGATATAGCCCTAGTCTTGAAAAAATCAAAACAGCCACTAGGAGGTGCTACAGAAGTCAAAGTCGTTGGAAATCATCATCCGCCGTCCTCTTTACAATAGGGATATAACTGCCAATTTTCACAATCATTCTTCAAGTGGTTTGGTTGACAGAGGGGTGAACGCCAAAAAACAGATTCTAAAACAGTTAATATGGCCACTAGGTGGTACAAAATACCTCGAATCCATCCGAAAACGGAAGGATAGCGTCAACTCACTAGCAGATGCCTATCTGCCAAATTTTATGAAAATAGTTTACGTTAAGGAACTTTGAAGATAGAGAGGTAAACATAAAAAATAAAATTGCCACTAGGGGGCACACCAGTAGTCCGAACCATCCAAAAGTCGTTGATGTTTGTTGTCAACTTCATATAAATACACTTGCTAGATTTAATAAAGTTCCTGCAGTGCGTTTAAGAGAAACAGCCATGGGCTCAAAAACAAACAAAACTGCCGCTAGGGGATGCCACAATAGATGAATTCGTGGGAAAATCATTGTCAGCCGCCCTCTTCACAATAAGAACATATATGCCAATTTGGGAGGATAGCATCATCTCACCAGTAGATGCCTATATGCCAAATTTTATGAAAATCCGCTGAGGACCTCTGAAGATATACAGGTAAATGTAAAAACTAGAATTGCCACTAGGAGGAACACCGGTAGTTGGATAGGACCAAAATTTGCTGCCATCCGTCGTAAGCTTCATCGGAACACATCCGCCAAATCTCATCAAGATCCTATGAGGGCTTTAGGAGATACAGCTGTGGATGCCGGACACCAGAACAAAGCGTTTGCTGTGTTCCTCCTTACACACTGTACTAACATAGTGAAAAAAATGAACCGGCAGCAGTAAAACTTGGTGGTCATGAAGCTGTTCTGCCAACACACAAAGAAAATGAAATAACATGTCCCATTCAGCTACTGGAACGATGTTATACATAATGAACAACAAGCAATGGGAGATGGCTAGTATTTTAACATGGCAGAAAATTTGGCGTACAGCACTCATGCACCATCGAAAACAGAATGGTTGAACAGACTGGCTAAGTGGTATCTAGATAAAACATCAAATCTTTATACGTTTCAGTTGATACTAATTTCTTTTGGACAATTAGATTTAACAGAATGAAGGTTTCAGAAGTGTTTCCCCAGTATCACGAACTCCTTGAAGCTTTTTCCTATGCACTAAATCAATTACGGAACATGGACAAAACGTGAATATAGCAACCTAAGGGGTACAACTATCAAGAAAGAAAAATGATGAGTGGGAATCATGGCAAGTGTATTATTGGCTATGAATGCAGTCATCATGTATATACCACTCAGGTTTATCTTTCTGCGGAAGCATGGAACTCCTGACTTGATGGCTGAAGATTTATGGCCGGAGCACCACGGCCAAAGCATAATGGCTGGAGCACCATGGCCGAAGCATCATGGTGGGAGCACCACAGCCGAAGCATTATGGCCGGAGTACCACTAGGGGTGACCGCATATGCCAGTAGTATGGGGTGGACTGACTGTGAACTTCATTCAATGGTATGAGCATTTTTTCTATTCTCTCAGTTGACGAATTACAACCAGAATGTGATCATCCTCGGTGGTCATCACAGCCATAAAATGATGTTGTAGAAAGGTAAGCGACACAGCATTGGGATTCATCTGATTACCTAACCCTAACAGCAGGAATTCACAGACAAGACATTACTTAAACCAATCAAGATGTCCGCTTACTGCTCTGCTTCCAATGACTGGATGGTCACATATCCATAATATTACACTATAGAGTTGCACTGTTTGGTAAAGGGATGCAACAAGAGACGATCATGTTCAAATACTTGACTCAGAATTAGAAAGTCAGACAATTCAAGTACATCAAGGGAAGACTCATGCAGTCACAGTGCAGAATGAAGCTGAAACGGTACAAAATTTAGTTGCCACTTTAAATGTCGCAATACATCAATTATAAGGCCCACTGAAATGGAAGCTATGGCAACAACCAAGGCAATAAAGATAACAGTATTTGTTCTCAGTGTCTCTCATCACTATGTGAATTAGTACAAGAAAATTTTTCTGGGAATTTGGCGAGTTTTGTCTAATACAAAAGTATAGGTTACAATGTTATGATTTATTTGTAATTTCGTAAAAGATATATATATATATATATACGTATATGTATACGTATATGTATATGAAGATTTTTATCAGTTCCAAAGATTCTTTACCAGAGAGGTTAAAGACAACAAGAATCGGCAGCTTTATTGACATCCTTTCTATACAAAGCAGAGAAAGCAAATGGTGGCTGAGACGAAACAAGGCGAAAGGTTAAAAAGTAAAGAAAACAACAAACAGAGAAGAAAAAACCCGCATCAGACAGTAGTGAAGACAGAGTGGTGTGTGGAGCTATGGACAAATAGTAAAGCCCGTCAGGTGAGCATTAAATACAATAAATGGGCAAACGAGTACTGCACAGACAGTTTGCAATTTTTTGTTTCTCAAAACCGGGATTCAGACTAAAAGCTTGAATAATGCTTCACTTTTCTTAGCATGTTATGTTGTTTCTGTTGTATTATATCAAGAAGTCAGCCACAGTCTGAACAGTGACTTTACAAGGGACATTAGATGTTAATGATGTTGTTTCTTGAACGTAAAAGGCATTTAAAGGGATTTTTATCAACAGATTGTATTCCCTCTTTATATCTCAAAATTACTCCTTTCAGGGCAAGTTCAATTTGTCTCTGCAGGGCCCAAAAATACCCCCAACACTGCTTCAACCTCACTTATGTCTACTTTTTACAATAGGTGAGTCCAAGTTACATATAATCAGATCTTTTTTGTTGTGCAAAAATGATGGTGAAATTATTAATTTGAATGAGCACACCAACTGAAGGGGTAACAGTGTTTCCTTGTCTAGTCCAGCCTTACTCTACAAAAAGTTTTTCGTACAACAGAGAAATTTTAGTACCTATGCTATTTGAAGACAGTCACAAATGATTTTGGTAACACAACAATCAATTTAAACACAAAACAATGCAAAAGCTATTAACTGAAACACATTATGAGACACCAGACAAACTTGACAACTTGGACAGAAGGACACCAACATAACATGCCAAATAATCAAACACACTATGAGTCATAATTATACTAAAGAAACATGTTTTCGTTATATACCAGAGATAATGAAGATCACATTCACCTTGAATCAACAACATGGTCAAGACTGGAGTGTCTACATCAAGTAGAATAGTCTGTCCCTTGGATATGATGACAAAGTCCTTGTCTTTAGGCAGACCCTTGTTACCCCAGGTGAAGGGAGACGACCAAACATCTACATAGTGGAACTTGGCAGACTCCTAGTTAAAATGTTAAAGGGAGAATGTCATATTTTTGAAGGTCTTTTAGTTCATTTGGCATACATCACAAATTATGGAGGGCATATTGAATCTTTACAGACGACTTCCATAAATTAAATTAATAAAACAACACTTCCTCAACTCAGAAATGATGAGCAAGGTCTGAACATCTAAACATGTCCTAGTAAGCTGTGTACCTTAACTCCTTAGTTCCAATATTAATAATATTAATAATTACGGTGGCCCGAAAGTATCATCGCTATTTTAGTTTATTAATTTTTTTATTTTTCCTTTTCCACCTAGGATGAAATATTTCAACCTAGGTGGAAATTATTTCAACCTAGGTGGAAATTATTTTCACCCGGGTGGAAAATATTTCAACCTAGGTGGAAATTNCCCGGGTGGAAATAATTTCCACCCAGGTGAAAATAGTTTCCACCCAGGTGAAAATAGTTTCCAACCAGGTGAAAATAGTTTCCACCTAGGTTGAATTATTTCCACCTAGGTGGAAAATGAAAAATGAAAAAATATTTAAACAAAAGTAGCGATGATACTTTCGGGCCACCGTAAATAATGGTACAGCGCCATTCAATCTTTATATGTTTCACTAATAGATCATGGAGTGTATGGAATATTCCCAGGTCATGGTGCAGCTCTGACATCAAGGGAATGATAGTATATAATATCCCTGGCTGTGATTCAACTCTTACACTATTTGGACAAGTGGTCATGGGGCGCAGGGAATATTCTCTTTGTGAAGACACTGAGCATAGCCTTTGAAGAACTACCTGCACCAAAACTATAAGTTTCACTCGAATTCAGTGTCAAATTTCCACAATCCGCAGTCACACTTGAAAAGGTACAGGAATAGAGAAATACTCCTTAAAATAAAAGCATATTTTCTGTCTCGTCCCTATTACATGAAAAAGTAATACAAATAATACAGCAGTGATTTAGTCAAGACACACGATGTTATATTTATAGTTTGAAGAATGGTTAATATTGTTTTAATAAAAATTGACTAAAAGATTCAAATTCATTTCAAAGTAATTAAAATTTTACAAGAGGCACATTCAAAAAAGGAATAATGACCCTTTAACAAATTATGAATATAACAAAGGTTTACTTTAATTCTATCAATCATAAACTGCGCAGTGTTCCTCAATTCTTGTGGTATAAAGCAATAACAATCTAATGCAAACAAAATATTTCATATATTAATCTGTCTGCAAAATTAAATGATTTAATATGTTTTTATGCGAATATCAAGGTAATCAACGTAATAAGCCAGTGTTCCGATAACATCTTTTAAGGGAAAAGGCACATTTTGGGTTTGGAGGGGATAACTTGTCTGCATGGTGGCTTAGAATTTTGCAGAGGGTTGTAAATCATAGTCACACACAATAGGCTTTTTGAAACTGACATACAAGGTCAGTGAAAGGAGTTCTTATTCAACCCTGTACATAGTTGCACTACTCTCCTGGATGGCCTGTGTAAGTATACACAACTTACCAAAGGATTTATGTCCTGACTGAGAACAATTTTTAATACCCTCTATGGATTTGCAATAGCCAAGCCCTAAATGTGGCTTTACATAGCCCAGGATACCTCATGATCTACATAAAAACTGAGAGATGAATAACTTCAACCTCTAAACATAAGATGTGGGATACACAAAATTTCCCACAGTTCTATACCTACCCCAATCGCCAGTCCGTGTTTATTGTAAACTTTGACCTTTGACACTTCTGTTTTGCGGTGTGCTTCAGTTGTACATTCGATCTGTGTAGTTGACTCTGAAGTTATGATACATGGTGTGCCACCTATTGTCACAGTATTGCCAGTAGAGCTGGAAATATAATTAATTTAAAACACTGCTAACATCATGTGAAAAATGGAAACTTCTTTTTAAACCAATACAAGAAACAATTTTGACAGAAAGCATTGTGTTCTAGAAAATTTATTATTTTCATGACTTTCCAATTTTTGTAATTACGTATACCACAGATGGCAATAAAACTTGTCAGTGGCACACATCAAAACAGCAAAAACACATATTAAATCAACCTTCGTAACTTGATGACAAAAAAGAAAATGTCAAAAAATACATTTTATTTTCTGATCCTACAAAACATATTTCAAATATAACTAGGAATTTCCGAAAGAGCCCTCACCATCAGAAAACTCTTTCAGGTGCTCTCTAGGAAGCAAGGCCTAAAAAGCCTCCACGAGGACTGTTTTGGGATCATTTTGCTTTTTGACATGGCACAGATGTATGGAAACTTAGCACTGTCTAATTATTTTCTCACTGTTGGTCTTTAAAAGGATCATTAAAAAATTTCAAATTGTCAACCAGGATGTCGCAAGACTACTCTAAGACTTATTATCTTTTCTGATTCGCATCGACACCTTAATACTTTGCTCAAAACATGGATACCATTCCCACTTAATAAGATAATAAATTCAAACTTTTACTCTAATTGGAACTCTTAAAGCCAGCAATAATCATGAATACACGTCATTTGATGAACAATGGAAATTTCCACTCTCATATGTAGTCACCTTCTTCCCCACATCTATTCACAAAATTAAGAAAAAAAATCCAGTTTCTTTCAAAATACCCTTCGGGAAGCTTTTTGGACATAAATGTACTTCAGGAAACGGAAAGCTCCTGAATGAGCCCCCCAGGCGACTGTTTAGGAAATCCCAGTTAAGAAAAATAGGCAACACGTACCCAAAGTTTGAGCCCGTAACTATGACCTTTGACCCACCAGCAGTACCCCCTCTTGTCGGAGTGACAGAGATGAGCGTGGCAGTGAGTGACTTCTGATAATGGAAGGAGGCTTGTTTGTTAGTGAACATTCCTGTTGGCAACTTCACAACGACGTCACAAGTTTTGTTCTCTGAACCTAAATAATAAAAATGTTCATGGATAATACAATATTTGTCAAGCCTTGAAACTCATACAAGGATACAAGGTCACATGACGTAAAATGGTATAACAAGATATCTACTCTACGAACACACAGTAATGGAGTCAGTAGTGATCCCTATTCATATTGTTAATGTCAAATTTTCTTATTTTTCAATTTCAAGAATGGAACAGATCTTCAGCAAAAACATAACATATAATCCAACAGTATAGTGCACACCACACTAATAGTGCACACCACACTAATAGTGCACACTAATATTGCATCAAGAAGGTCAAGTGGAATTTGCTGCCTGAAAAGCTGGAATAATGGGTCATACCCGTCACGAGGGGAAACAGGTTGTATCCACTTACTTTTGGTACGTACTACCACATTATGTACACATCACAGGCAATTCTGCTACGACTGTGGCTGAGAGCAAGTCTGCATTTCTAGTTAACAACATTGTAAGTATCAATAACTTCTAATACTAAATAACTTGTAAGCCTTGGTGTTCGAGCACTACAAGATGACTTCAGCATTTTAATAGTATAACATTTTAAAAGCAAACCAAAATCTGTTTTCATGATTTCTACCAATCCTCGTTATGTCACCTCCTGTCATCACTGGCGTCAATCTTCCAAGTTATTAAAAACTCATACTCCCAACATCATAGATTGGAAATTATGGTCCTTGGTGTGTGGTGTATTCCCACAATTAGCTAAAAGTGCAGGCCGCGCTTGCTCATTTAGCAGAATTTGAAAGGAGTTTTTAGATTTCCCTACAAACTTTAGAGGGTTGGCGATCGAGGGTTGCAGAACATTTTTGTTTCTTTCTGAGACATAGATAGGAAAGTTGTTTCTGTTAATAGTCCAGTTGGTATCCATTTACAGATGACACTTTAGTATTGGTGCCAACTTTGCCTATCTGGCCAGGTACTAAACACTGCAGACTAGTGGACGTGCCCTTGGTGCCAACTTTACCTGTCTGGGCGGGTACTAAACACTGCAGACTAGTGGATGTCCCACTGACGAGGGCACACACTTCATCACACAAGGACACAACAGAGCTCACTGGGTCAAATCCACTGCCAGTCAACGTCAGGAGCGAACCACCTCCAAACCCACCTGCATAAAAGAACAAACGAATGCTAATATGTATGTTTTATGCTAGTTGGTGTAGTACTTAAAATCCACTGAAAACAGTCTAAGAGCACTTTACTCAAAGTATTTTAACAACAGTGAAAGAAAACATTCTGTAATGGAAACTGCTGCAATCACCAAGCAAAATACAAATCATAATCATCTGTAAACAAGGTTTGCAGTTAACATGATTGTGAAAATATCACCATTCTCCTATCACAGACACAGATAAAGCGGCGAAAATGGAGGTGGGTGGGACACACCCTCAGAAAAGCTGACGAAAGCATCACAAAACAAGCCCTGTCCTGGAACCCGCAGGGAAGTCGTCAATGAGGCAAACCAGTCCGAACGTGGAGGAGGACAATGGAAGCTGAACTCCGTGAAACCGGATACAACATGCAGCAAATAAGACAGATGGCGAACAACAGGATTCGATGGCAATTGTCACAGAGGTCCTATCCACCACGGGGTGGCAAGGGTTTTAAGTCGAAGTCCCATCAAGTACAACAGTCACTGGGGCTATTCCCACAGAAGGGGGTCGGGAAATGTCAGTTTCCCTAAAAAGGTGCCCTTTCCTAATGCGACCCTACAGAAGGTTCACAAATGATACCTTTTCCAACTACAAAAATCTGCAGACAGGTTTATAGGTAATCTACATCACTTTTTAAATCTTAGGTAGCAAAAGATATATTACTTTTTGACACATCTTTGTAAGTGTTTTCGGTTTAAAGGTTATGCGTATATGGAATATAACCCATACAAAAGGCTGGTGGTTCTAGAACAAAACTATTATACAAAATGGGTGACTTTTTCATAGCAGTTCCCTGCAAATAGGGCCATTTTCATCAAGTCCACTCTCTACATGCCTGGGTACTTATATATAAAGCCTCATTTTACTGCCGCATTCGCAATCAAAAATATAGTCATGAACCTGTTATCTTTCAAAGTGATGCAGAGTTTGAATCGGTCAACATGCTCAACCATATAAGAACATAGTGAACCTTAATGCTACATTGAGTACTGCTTTGGCAGTTCAAAATTGGCCAATTTCAACCTAAGATAACTCGAAATAAGGATTAAAGCAGTAAAACCAAAAATAAAACCTATGAGCTCTGACTACAGTATAACCATAAAAAACAAGCCTTTATTTTCAAAACAAATTTTTTGTCAAGTATCTCAAATTTAAATCAAAACATCTGACATTCGCCAATGAGTGAAATGAGATACCCATCATAATAGACACTTTACTTAAGCAGGAATCAATAATACAGCTTTAACAAACTAGTTAACAGTAAAAATTTCTTCTAAAAATCCAGGAAATTGACCATTAAACAGCAGAAGTTTTTGAAAGTCGACGTTGACTGCTTCCTTCTTCAGTGTGACCCTGTGATGCAGTAGGGGTCAAGAAGATGACATAAACGCAGAAAAGTTTAAATGTGCCATCGTCTCTGTTCATGACATTGGATTCTTTTCTTATGCAGTGGATTTCCTCATTCTTCTTTTTCTAGAGTCACTTTCAATATCAATTATTTTTGCACTTTCCTAGTCAATCACACAATTGTTTTTTCTTGCGTGATTAGTGATAGTTGATTTGTTAAATTCAATGAGAGTTGCTTTCCTGCGCGACCTGATGAAAGCTCTATATCTGGTCTTCATGATGTTCAGCCATTCTATAACCAACATTTCTACCAGTTTCACCATTATATAAACACTTTGCACGAAGCCCAAGAAATGTTACAAAAAACACCACTACAATTCTCCATAGCATCCGAAGGATAAGGGAATCCATCTGCATTAGAAAGGAATCCAATGTCATGAACAGAGATGATGGCGCATTTAAACTTTCCCACGTCAATGAAGTCATCTTGACCCCCACTATGTCACAGGGTCACACTGAGGAAGGAAGCAGTCAGCATCGACTTTTAAAAACTTCTGCCATTTAACGGATAATTTCCTGGATTTTTAGGAGAAATTTCTACTGTTATCTCATCATGTAATCCTGATGAAATTGTTAAGTGACTTTAACAAACGAGTGTTTACCTGTAGTAGGTGAAACTGTATCAACTGCCAGCTCATATTCAAACATCTGTGAAGAGGAAGCAAGACCAAGTCCCATCACATCTACCTGTACAGGTACACGCCCAGCCAGGTGTGGTCCAGCTGTACATTGTACCTCAGAGCTGCTGGAAGAGGTCACAACACAAGGTGTATCACCTGGAAACATGCAGAAGACAATGTGAAGTCCCATCTACCTGTACAGGTACATGCACAGCCAGGTGTGGTCCAGCTGTACATTGTACCTCAGAACTACTGGAGGAGGTCACAACACAACGTGTTTCCCATTATAGTTGCATGCGAGTCAAACAACATGTTGCATGGGACATTTTGGAGCTTTATTTTGCAACGCATTATATTTGATATGTGTGTCTGTCCACCTGTCCGTGAATTGGAAGACGCAAAATATTCAGTAACAGTTCATGGACACATAATTCGCAAAGTAGAACGCATTAAAGGCAAAACTGCAAACAAAATGCAAATGACAGTAAATGTTACCTTAATGACGTGGTGAGACTCGTGCAGTGACTAGAACACATCTGACCAGTGTGACAATATTCGCAAGAGTGCAAATAACGCGGGCTCGGTCTCAGCGACCTGAGCGCACTCAGTCATTCATAAATAAAATAGTATTCACAAAACTCATAGTACAATGCGCAGTAGGCTGAGCTAACTTCATTCACACCCATAGAAACAACAGAAAAGTAAAATGGAAGACAGTTCCACATACAATCAACAGCAGTAATAGCAGTAACTACACTAGTTGGTGAAATAAATTCAATAATGTGAATCAATACTGATACCTACCAAACATCACTCCATTGCTGTCATGATCATCACTGAAGCCTGAACCAGAGATGGTGACCGTCTCTCCTGGCCTGGCCTTGCTTGGGGTCACAAAGTTCACAACAGGAGTGGCTGAAGCACTGTATTCATAGTCCTAGGGAAACAGTCTACATTACTACGACACTGAGTTGAGTAAATGTGCAGATAAACAAAGCCAATTGGTAGTCTACGTAACATTATGGGCAATTTCAATTGCATATTAAATTAGATTTTACAATAAGTTAAGCAAAATGAATGTGATCCACCACTGTAGAAACAATTACCAAACTCGTGAGAGACAAAGTCAATAATTCTTAATTAACCTGTTGTGGGTAATTGTTGGAGTTAGACTGGATGGTGAGAATAGTGGTAGAATCACTTCTTTTCAATCGGTTCTTTGTTCCAGGAGTGAGGCAAATTATTTGAGTAGAGGAGACGCTGAAATGTAAGAAGAATAAAGTCATCAAATGAACAGGATTCAAAATGGAAGTCTACCAAACAACTAGGGATACTTGATTAAATCAAAACAAGATTTAGATGATACCTATAAGTCAAATACTGGAATTTGCTTACTTAAGTGAGCAACATTGCGTCCGTCTCTTACGGACTTCGACTTGGCTAGTGGTATTACTATCATTCTGGCCAATAGGTGACATTTTAACCAGACGGCGCAACATCGAGGTCAGGACACTATCTGCGCCGCCTGGTTAAAATGTCACCTATTGGCCAGAACGATAGTAACATCACTAACCAAGCTGAAGGCAGTTGACTTAAAAGTGAAGGCAACCTTTTTTCATGTCATTTATAGTAAAAATAAGGTTTATTGATTATCCCAGATATATTTTTCAGTTAATTACAGCTGCCCGTAATTTAATAAATTATTCGTCCACTACTCCGGAAGAGATGTTTAGGGAGTCAAGAAATACATGCCAATTTGGTTCTACGTTCTAAATTACTGTGAGCATCTGTACTACTGTTGTTTTCGTGCTGTTTTTCTAAAATTGTCGTCACCACTTCCCATCGATGAGTACTCTACGACAAGCTAGGTTGTTAGAGAACTCAACTACGTTGGATTTAGGGATTGTTTAGTTTGTAGTAACTTAAAAATGCCTGGTATCGGTGACCCATATCACAGTGACCGTACTGACATGATATGGGCAGAGCAGCTCTGAAAAAAGTGGGTCTATAGCCTCCCCAGTCCCCTAAGGTGTGCCGCCCATGCGTGAGTGATGGAGACATTGTTCATAGCAGTGGTGACGAGGAATTTTTTCACGAACAGTCAGTGGGTGGGTGTATTTTTGAGCCAGAGTATAATGAGGCAGAGTACGCACAGGCACAGGCAGCTGTTGAGAGGAATGAGGCAGAGACTAAGGACAGACATGGTGGGACGTCTTCGTGCAAATGCACGGTGTGCACTGTTATGCCAACCTCAATGAAATGCCTATGCTGTTTCCATTCGATGGTTACCTGAGCACCCAAATCACTTGCATACAGCCATGTGACTCCCTCGCCACATGTATATACACCTGGCGCCTTCTAAATAGCTCCAACACTTTAGACAAGTCCATAATAAACTTGGTTCACCGGCCTGTTCACTGGATCACAAACTGTCCTCCTCACTGGGTGTCGAACTAGGCCTGTATTCACTCTCATTACTCAACATCACTGCACGGCTGCTCTGGGCTAGAGACAACAGCACATGGCGAATCACTGCTAGTTTCCACAATTGCATGCTCTTGGGCACGTTCGGAGGCACGAGTGACAGTAGATGAAGTGCCTCCAGTCACTGTAGTGGCCACAACTCGCGAGGCTTCTCACTTCAAAAATGCACTTCTCGGGGGTGGCGATGGGGCACTGCCGTGAATCAATAGCGACGGTATGGTACCCTTTTTCAGGCGTTGTTTCGCAGAGACCTTCATCAATTTAGCGTACATATCTCTTTTGTAATCCGACGGCAGAAAATGCTTGCCACACACTCAGTAATTCTCCACTGCTTTGTATGTTGTTTGGACGGTAACACTGCGTTCTTTTAACGAACGAGCCAAGTACGGCCAAGTGCATCATCTTTCGGAAAGCGACGTAATGGTACAACCAGAGTGCGCGTGAGACAATAATGAGTACATCCCACTACGCAGCAACTGTGTGGCATGTTGACTGACTCGTAAACAAAAGCAAAGAACGATCGAACTTATCACAACCGAGGTACAGCAATGACTCACTGACAACTCACACAGTCAGACTATATACAAGAGCAACGCAGAGCGTTGAAATGCGCCCACAATTGCACCGTATACGGTATCCTTCTAGGGTTGTTTATTGGTACCATAAAGTGGCCAGTAGAGGGCATATATGTAGTATGTTGTACTTTGCAAAATGGAAAGGCATGGTCATTGTCTCCTCAATAGGCTAGGGGCAAAATGTGAGTGATCTTCATAATACAAGCACATCCTATACATCAGTTGCTTAAAGCACCACAGAAACATAGAATTAAAAACAAATTTACCAACATACGAGATTAGCACAGCATTAGAATGCCAGAAACAAATTTCTACTTGGAACTTTTCCTTCATAGTCACGAAGTAACACAAAGTATACACCTGAAGACCTATGAAAATACAGAGGTCAATGTAAAATACTAAAATTGCCACTAGAGGCATACCGGTAGTCAGAATCATCCTAAAGTCGTCATCGTCCGTTGTCAACATCACATAAATACACTTGCTAAATTTAGTAAAGATCCTGCAAACGGTTTGGGAGATACAGCCATGGGCGCAAAAAAAAAAAACTGCCACTAGGAGGCGCCACAGTAGTCCAAATCGTCTGAAAATCATTGTCAGCTGTCTTCCTTATAGTAAGCACATACACGCCAATTTTCACAATCATCCTTTGAGCGGTTTGGTTGATAGAGGGGTGGACGCAAAAATACAGACTCGAAAACAGTAAAAATGGCCACTAGGTGGCGCAAACTACGTCGAATCCATCTGAAAACAGTAGGATAGCGTCATCTCACTAATAGGTGCCTACATACCAAATTTCATGAAAATCCGTTCAATACTTTTGAAGATACAAAGGTAAGCGTAAAAAACTAAAATTGCCACTAGGGGGCACACCGGTAGTCGGATCCGACCAAAAGTCGTCATCTTCCGTTGTTAACATCATATAAATATACTTACACAATTTGTAAAGATCCTGCGAACGGTTTAGGAGATACAGCCATAGGCGCAAAAAAACAAAACTGCCACTAGGAGGCGCCACAGTAGTCGAAATCGTCGGAAAATCATCGTCAACCGTCCTCTACATAGTAAGCATATACATGCCAATTTTCACAATCATCCTTCGAGCGGTTTGGTTGATAGAGGGGTGGACGCACAAAAACAGACTCGAAAACACTAAAAATGGCCACTAGGTGGCGCAAACTATGTCGAATCCATGTGAAAACAGGAGGATAGCGTCATCTCGCTAATAGGTGCCTACATACCAAATTTCATGAAAATTCGTTCAGGACTTTTGAAGATACAAAGGTAAGCGTAAAAAGCTAAATTTGCCACAAGGGGGCACACCGGTGGTCGGATCCATCCGAAAGTTCGCACATGCCGTCCCATTCATGAATGGAACATATGTGCCAAATTTCATGAAAGTATGTCAAAGGGTTTTGGAGATAGAGCAGCGGACGCCGGACGTCGGACACCGGACGCCGCCCGGACGGACGGACGGACGGACAGACGGAGATGACGGCATAATGCGTCCACATATAAATATGTGGGCGCATAAAAAGCAAGTGGCGCGAAATTCCTGAATAACAAAACGTCACTTCCAGAGTAGGAGAAGAGTAATTAATTAAATTACGAAAACCTGTAATTAACTGAAAAATATGTCTGGGATAATCAACGAATCTTATTTTTACTGAAAATGACATGAAAAAAGGTTGCCTTCACCTTTAAGTATGAATTTTCTTATCTCAATAGGATGTCTCAAAACTTTGATGCTTTCATTTATAGGATACAGGTTAGAATACTCATCCCTTACTTATTTAAAATACTGCTATTCTAATTTGAGCCAATTAACCAACACACTCACATATTGACAAACACTAAAAACTACAGTTACATACAACAGGTTGTGGATTTCTAATGAATTGGACAACAATGCCTGAGAGCAATAAAGGAGTCCAATCTTAAACAAAATAAACGCAACAGCTCAAAAGCATCTGAGGTATAGTTGCCTGGGCACTAATTAATTCAACAAACGTGTTTGCCTTCAATAGTGTATGATGGAAGATCATAGTCTGTGGACAAAATGGTAAAACTACTCATATCAGTAAAAGAGATGACAAATTTAGGCAGTCTGATGCCTATATTGCGTTCAAACATGCGCGTGTTGCATGGGTCAGACCCAATGCAGAAAACACCTGATTTGAAACTCACAAGTAAATAACTAAGCAAAATACCATAAAAGGTTGATGAAGACAAACATGAAAGGACACTATCCGAACATTGTTTGACTTAAGCCCACAATAAACTGAAAATGAAAAACTCTTCACGAGGAGACAACACAATTTCAGTTTTTGGTCATGCTATTAATAGAAAAAACAACAAAACTTTTCACAAGAACAAATTTCATATTTATAAAAAGACATTGTGAAGCATAATTAGTGACTATATAACCAACAAACGGTTCCACAGCAAGATACAGTAAATCATCTCACACAAAATACAATAACAGCAGCACATAGAGTAAACACGAGGTTGACTATACACATGCTAACACATGACTCTTTATCACTGAAACTAATACCAAAGAGTCAATTATGATCCACGGACAAAAGGCTCAGACAATACTCTTTAAACAGTAATGCTACATCAGTGCAGCTACACCTGTGGACATGATGTTATTGCGTGTTGTGTGGTTCTTACCAGATGGATTTAGTCTCTGAGCTGCTGCACTCAAAAATTTGTGGTGGAATCATTTATTGGTTGTACAGTCACTGACGATGCTTAAATGAAGTTCAGCAAAACATTTGACAAGATGAATGTAATATATTTATATTTCAAAATATTTACATTCTCAGCAATCTCTTAAGTAGACAACTTACCTCACAATCTTGCATAGCTGTCCAGCAACTGACACTCTGGTGGACGTGTTATCAAAGCCAAGACCAGTGATGGTCAGTCTTGTACCACCGTTGGTGCTACCAAGTTTGGGTGACATACTGGATATTACTGGGTTGATAGTCACTTGGCAGGAAGATGGCTGTGAAAATTACAAGTATTATGCTAAACACTGGGAACTGTAAATGTTAATTAGGTAAAAATGTAACTATTTAATATGATCAAGGCTGCATTACGGAAACACAGTCACAGCCATTATGTAATACAGTGTGAACAGCACAATTGTTTAACAAACTTCAGAGAATCTGGTGACTTAGCACTCACCACCATGTATTCTCAATAAACGTGGAAGCAAAATTTGTGCTAACTTACATTTGGACAAGCTGCCTTTCCCAGTCTTCCAATGATGACCTTGACGGCGTAACCTCCAACAACCACATCTTGAGTCTTGCATTCAATATGGCTGCTGTTGGCAATCAAAACAGTACAGACTGCACTTCCAAGAGAGACACTAATGTCCTCTAGACTGCCATTAAATCCTTCACCAGTAATCATTAGGATGCTGTTGGGTGCTGATATTGTGTTTGGAGTTACAGCAAGAACCTTGGGTGTGGCTACATCTGTGAATGAGTACTGTCCAGCGGCAGTGTGTGTGAGTCCATTTACATGTACAGAGATGGAGACTGGACTCTCACTTCCTGAAGTGGTCACACAGAGGGCACTGGTGTAGTTAGCACTGGTAACTCTACAGCTACTGCCAGAGCTTCCAAGAAGTATAGTCATCTCTTCAGAAAATCCACTACCTGAAATTGGGACCCACAACAAAAGCGTGAGTTTGAATGCAGTGCCAAATATAACAGTTCACACTGCACATTACAATTGTCAATTATTTCACAAGTCTCAATGTATAGTTCCCTTGAAGTTTAAATAATAGTCGAGGACAGTCTGATATGGATTTTCAATTCAGTCTTAATACTAAGAAGAAATTACCTGTAATAGTCAACTGTGTTCCTCCCAACAAAGAGCCCTGCTGTGGATGGAAGTCTGTGAGAGAGGGCGCCACTGCCACATAGAAATCACTCTCTACTGTAGCTTCACCCAGTCCAGTGATGACTGTGGTCACTTTCAATGGAACACCAACTGAAAGAAAACACAGTGGTATTGCACGAAAATAAAACTCATTTTATTTTTTATGGAAAAAACACAGAAACTACATATTGATAATTCAGTAAGCTGAGAGCGTACTTTCATATTATTTATGAAAGACACAATATGTCACCTAGGATTAACTGACAAGGTTGTTAAGCATATTCGCCATTCTTGACATAGAAAGCACATTTACCAGAATTTGTGAATCAAACTTTCCATGAAGACTCTGATCTGTTTCAGAAAACGTGACTTAACCAAAACTTGGCGCCCACTTCACAATTATTGAATAAAAGTCTAGTCATTAGCACATCACAGCCTAGAAATAATTAAATAAATAGATTATCCCAGAAAGATACAGTGGTATGGATATATTCTACGAGACTTTGTACTTGTGCTAAAGTAAGATTTAAATATTTTTCAGAAAAAGTCGCGTAAATGTCAGAAGTACACTCGTCTGAAAAAAGTTGTAGTTTTTAATGTTACTGTTTAGATTTGATTACTAACAGATAGCACTTCATTGACATGACCCATGAGGTCAGGCCAGTAATGGTATAATTAGGTTTACAATAGAATAGCAGGGAACATTCTAGAAGATTCCAGTATGTTAGTAAAGCCTATCTTCAACGGTAACATCTGTAAATTTGGTCCCTGCAGCATGTTTAGAGCATCGCTCTGAGCCAACTAGTGCCATAAATTGCCAAATGTAACGAATTGTTGGGCGTATTGGCTTGCTTTTGCCTACGTCACCGTGAGAATCACCTTTTAATTCAAACAGCTGCGAATAACACCGGCACGCAATGGTGTTCTATTCAGACCCCTATTCAATACAACACTGTTTTCGGCCTTTGGATGTCTGTGCTGGGATCTCGTGGTGACGCAACATGGCACAAAAAGGCAGCTTCACCTATCATTTGACAAACTTACACTTGTGTCATTGAACTCGCGTTTTCTTATTTTACTAAGGCTTTGCTAGGACTATCTGGTTAGCCCAATACATCTAAAATAACAAAATTCTGTTGAAGTTAGGCTTCAATGTAGTTTGGAACATGTCAAAGCCATGTTTGTGGAGTGATTGGGCAGATCCTGGAAAGTTATAGAATGTGCTTGACTTGGAGAACTGTTCTAGAAAGTTGTAAGAGACTATAAATACCCAGGCATGGGTTAGTTGAAAGCCAGTTAAAAGCCAGTTAAAAGTCAGTCACAGTCAGTTGAAGTTGAGTATAGTTAGCATTGGAAATACGATACAGAATCAGCATTACACCATTAGTCAATAGAGAGCCAGCTATAGAAACATCAGATTATTGAATCAACAAGTGTATACAATTGTTGGAAGTGTCTCAGAAGTTCATCACAATTCAAGGCTTCGCAGCACTGGCTGGAGCATAGAACAGACCTTATGTTTTGTTTGAGTAGACTTCTGAACATACGGTCAAGTTTAATACTTAAAAGTGATTAACTCAAACCAGTCTTCAGTCTATCGTCACATCAAAAGCTATTAGCACCGATCGGTAACAACTTGTGCCAATCCATCACCGGGAAAAACATGACAGTAAAACCAAATTTCTGACAGACCCCATTTATCACTAATATCATTTGAATTTTATTACTGTCAGCCTCCAATAGCATTTGTGACAGCTAGTGGTGTTACCTGGGACTTGAGATTTGGATGACAACGCACACATGACTTTATTCTCGGAAGAGCTGATGACATCACACACGTAGCCCCCAACAGACACAGCAGTTTGACAGTTTTCAACACCCAAACCACTGCCTGGAATTAAATGGAAGAGGACAACAATTACAGATAAATGTTATTATACCATAACAGGAAGAAAAGACATTTCCGAAATGAAACACCTGCCAGTGGGAACAATATGTCTATCACACATATCTTAAAAAATAAACTGTCAGCTTCAGCAGGGATACCATGACATTTAAGTTATGACAGCATAACATCTCACCTACATAAAATGCATCTAATAGTTCTTAAAGACAAGCTTATTCTCATGGTAAATAGCCAACCACTTGCCTTGAATGGTAATGTTTTCACCTACAGTGACATTACTGGGAGATACCATAGTTATGACTGGGGTGGAACACTGGGTTTGAGAGAAGTAGAATCTACCACCAGGAGTAGCCGGTGTGCTGCACGGAGCAGCAGGTAACTTGTGCAAACAGGAAGTGGCTGGTTTTGAAACACCTGAAATGATTTACGGCACAACAATCAGAAAAAAGAAAACTAACTAAAGCAAAGAAATAATTTATGATTCCAATCTCAGTATTTGCTGGTACTAATTTTGTGTATGCTAATCACTTCAACACACAATATTTGAAATCATGTAGTACTAATAATTTATATAATTGCCCATATTAAAAACAGCAACTGCCTTTAATATTTCCTAATCATGACGACTGATAACAATCTCATTGAGGAAGAGATTTTATCAAAGAAAACTGTGAAGAATATATATAAACAACACTGGTCAAGACAATGTGTTGGACACAGAAAGTCTGCTGAGTATTCAATATTTTGACTAAAAGAGTATTAGACACACAACCAATTAGTGAATGGTAAAATGAACATTATACACAGTCCATATGAACCCTCATAGCAAATTATGGTTTTAAGTAACATTTTTAGCAAAAGTGCCTTTACAGAAACAACATTCCATATTACCAAACATGACATTATATTCCATCTCCTGATTGTACAAAACACACAAAACAACATCAATCACCTTTCCCAATATTATGTGGCACTACTACACCAGACACTTTAACATTGACAACATTGCTCTGATCTGGTGAAGACTTCACTGTCACTACACCAGTCATTTTGAAGTTACCAACACCTTCCACTTTCCCAGCAGAATAGTAGTAGGTGCCAGTTTTCAGAAATTGCTGGGTGAATTTGCCTGCAGAAAAACAAACAGAAATTTTCCATAAGCAAATAATGCACAGTACTGTTAGCCTTGATCAACCAAGAAAATTGTAGTTATACTCCATTTGACCAAACCTTACCTACAATGAGGCTTGAAGAAGTCAAGTGTCAACCTAGTTTATCACATTCAATCAACAATCTACGTTATAAAACACGGAGGAGAGTGAATAACTATGGTAGATTACACAAACTTACAAACTTAAAATTCATTAGATTAATTTTTAATTGAATGCAATATATCCTTAAATCATGTTTACACAATCATTTTGTGAGATCAAATTTGGTGGAAGCACTTTAGTAACAGGTCTTACCTTCTGAAGTCCTTTCACTGATGAAGCCTGTACCATCATAGTCGACACTAGTGCCATCTATAGTCTGTTGAACACCATATGTAACCTGGTGTGTACCAGGTAGAGTGGTCCACTGCCACTCAACCCAGTCACCAGAAGTGATGGTGATATGTTGAGGGCTCCACACATAACCTGGACCCATTTCTAAATACAAAGGGTCAAGATAACATCGTCCTTGGAAGTGTCTTCATCATCAGGATAAAATATCCACCAAAGTTAGCCTCTAAACAGATGTCAACTAAGAGACAATAATGTTCCATTGAACATAGACACCATTAAAGGCGAAGGCAACCTTTTTCCATGTCATTTTGAGCTAAAATAAGGTTGGTTGGTTATCCTAGACATATTTTTCACTTAATTACAGCTTTTCGTAATTTTATTAATTACTCGTCCGCTTTTCCGGAGGTGACGTTTTAGGAGGCAAGCGCTTCCCGCCACTTGGTTTTGCGTTGAGCTTACTGTGCGAATCTGTTCTATTCTACTTTTGTTTTGTGCTATTTTTCACCAATTGTCGCCACCACTTTCCATCGGCGAGTATTCTGCGGCAAGATAGGTTAGTAGAGAACTCAACTGCGTTGGATTTAGGGATTGTTTAGTGTGTTGTAAGCTGAAAATGGCTGGAGTCGGTGACCCGTATCACAGTGACAGTAGTGTGAGTGACGGAGACCTTGTTCACAGCAGTGGTGACTAGGAATTTTTTCACGGACATTCAGTGGGTGGGTACATGTTTGAGCCCGAGTACAACGAGGCAGAGTACACACAGGCACAGGCAGCTGTTGAGAGAAACGAGGCGGCTACTGAAGACAGACGTGGTGACACATCTTGGTGCAAATGCACTGTGTGCGTTGTTATGCCTACCTCAATTGAATGCTTGTGCTGTTCCGAGTTCCACATCAATTATCTTTTTGGTCTCTTCCTCCATTAGAGTGTATGTGGTATACTTGGCGGACCGCCCTGGTGAGTCAGACAAGTTCTCCTTCTCCATGAATTCCGCCACCAACTCGAGATGTTGTGACATGTATGCGTCATTGACAACTGGTATTAAATAGGAATTCTGAATGTTGTTGAATGTTGTTTTCGAAAAAAAACTTGACTTTTCCAAAGTCCATCATTGTCTTCACCGACTGAAACGTGTTTCCAGTGAAGAGCACACCACTGGACATGGTTAAGTGGACCTCCGGCATACCACGGACAGAGGAACAACTGTCCCACTTGCCAGAGTGTCCCGTGACACACTCCCACTGGATGGTGACCTGAGCACCCAAACTGCTTACATTGTGTCGTGTGACTCCCTCGCCACACACCTGGCACCTTCTAAATAGCTCCAACACTTTAGACAAGTCCACAATAAACTTATCAAAGTTTGGCTCACCGATCTGTTCACTGGACGACGAACTGTCCTCTTCACTGGGTGTCGAACTGGGCCTGTAATCACTCCCACTACTCAATATCGCTGCAGGGCTGCTTAGAGGCTCTGGGCTGGAGAAAACAGCACAGGGCGAATCACTACTGGTTCCAGGAATTGCACGCTCTGGGGTACGTTCGGAGGCACGGGTGACAGTAGATGAAGTGCCTCCACTGGCTCCAGTCACTGTACTGGCCACAGCTCGCGAGGCTTCTCGCTTCAAAAACGCACTTCTCGGGGGTGGCGACGGGGCACTGCCGGGAATCAACACAGACGGAATGGCATCCTTCTTCAAGCGTTGTTTCGCGGGGACCTTCATCAGTTCAGCGTACAAATCCCTTTCGTAATCGGACGGCAGAAAGTGCTTGCCACACACACGGTAATTCTCCACTGCTTTGTACGTTGCGTGGACGGGTAACGCTGCGTTCTTCACACGAACGAGCCAAGTACGGCGAAGTGTGTCATCCATCGGAAAGCGATGCAAAGGCACTCCCAAAGCGCGCGTGAGCCGATAATTACTACATCCCGGTACGCAGCAACAGTGTGGCATGTTGACTGACTAGTAAATGAAAGCGAACGACGACGGAACTTAACACAACCGAGGTAGAACAATGACTGACTCGGCAGCTCTCACAGTCAGACTATGTGAAAAGAAATTGGCGGGAAGCGCTTGCCTCCTAAAACGTCACTTCCGGAAAAGCGGACGAATAATTAATAAAATTACGAAAAGCTGTAATTAAGTGAAAAATATGTCTAGGATAACCAACCAACCTTATTTTAGCTCAAAATGACATGGAAAAAGGTTGCCTTCGCCTTTAATATATTTCACATTATGCTGCAAAAGTACTGGGGACACATATTTATTGTAGTATGCATTTATAATCATTTGTCAAGTGCATCAATCAGATTCAGTTTCTATGAAATGACAAGAGAATTTTAAAAAAATCTTTATTACCATCTTGAATAAAGCTTGAATGATCAATTATCGAGGAATATTAAGAAATCGTTATTGGCAAAATTGAACAAAACCAATGGAAAAGCTCTCTTCATAGTTTCATGGCAAGAAAATAACTAGAAACAAAATAGACAGTTATGTCAGCACTGTTCACCTTACCATAGGTCTTTGATTTTTGAACAGGCATGTGTATTATTTCGTGTACTGTTTGTTTGATGAAAGATTTTTTTAAAAAACATACCTGGGTGAATGCCCATGTTGGAAACTTTATGTGTTGCATACACTGCACTAGTCCTACAGGTGACCTGAGTCTGTGAACTGGTCACAACAGTACATGGACGTGGTCCTACTGAGACTGACACATCACTGATATCATCACTGAAGCCCCGCCCAACTATAGTCAGAAGTGATCCTCCAGCAAATGAACCCAGCTGTGGCCATACACCAGTTACTTCAAGGTCTACATTGACTTCAGGGCATAAGCTGAAAATACATGGCTATCATGTAATGTAAGTATTTTGATTCACAAGAAATAGAAAATCAATGACAACCTTAAACAGTGTAAAGTTCACATTAAAAATAAAGTTTTTTGTTAATAACTATGTTTACATCTTCAATTAAAAGTTTTATCAGCGTTGAGACTTAAAAATAATACATTTTCTTTACCAAACACAGAGGTGGGTTAGTTACCTTGCATTTGCGTAACCATTAGCTAGTTGTACTTGGACAGCATGTTTACCCGGTGACATCAATGACAGTCTACACTGGATCACAGTGTCATTATAAGACACTACAGCACAAGAGGTCTTACCGATGGTAACCGGGAATTCAACAGCTGCAAAGCTGCCAAAACCTGAGCCAGTTATTGTCACTACTCCCCCTGAAAAAACAGGATCAAGAATTAGATGATGGACATTATCATTCAATCCGTCTACTAGGTGATGTACTTGATTTGCACATTATAAAATAAATAACTTAACACTGATTACTCCCAATGCTGCCAAGCCAACTGGCTCATTCAGCTGGGAAAAAATTGACTGATTCTCCTAAACATTTCATGACTTTCTGTCAATGTTCTAGGGCCATGACACCAAAATGTTGGTGTCAGATTTATGGTGTCTGACTCATACTCCAGGGTTCAGAAGTTGTTATCCTGGAACACCAGCAGAAGGCAGTGCAATTTTTGCATGAATCGGACAGTCACCATTGCCTAGTGGAAACAGCCCATCGAATCTTCAATGTCTGGTCGAAATTATAATGAGTTTCTATATCAAGTTTGAATCATAATTTTCCCATCAGGTTCAAGTTTGTTGGTAAAATGCTGATAACCATTCACGCAATCACAAATGAACAAAACATGCATTTTGCTAATTTTGCACACAGACAGCCATCACACCATACCATAATCTTGTACACAGACATCCATCACACCATACCATAATCTTGTACACAGACATCCATCACACCATACCATAATCTAGTACACAGACATCCATCACATCATACCATAATCTTGTACATAGACATCCATCACACCATACCATAATCTTGTACACAGACATCCATCACACCATACCATAATCTTGTACACAGACATCCATCACACCATACCATAATCTTGTACACAGACAGCCATCACATCATACCATAATCTTGTACACAGACATCCATCACACCATACCATTATCTTGTACACAGACATCCATCACACCATACCATAATCTTGTACACGTCAGACAGCCATCACATCATACCATAATCTTGTACACGTCAGACAGCCATCACATCATACCAGAGACAGGAAGTTCAGTCTTGTCCACTGCAGTAACCTTGGCTGTATTCATAGAGTCATACTTAAAGGTAATGGTGGCAGTATGACTCTGTCCATTGACAGACACTGTCACTTGTGCATCTGATGAGCTGTCTGCCTTCTGCAAAACAAAACTTAAAGTCATCTAACACAGTCCAGTCGGTCAAAAGCTGGAACTTAAAATTATACAAAAATTTAACGACAATCATTACAATCTTTTAAGTGTCATCCAAACGTGATGGGATTTTGCAAACATCAAGACAAACATTGGCATCACATTCAACAGCCAATTTCCATTGACAAAAACAAAAACCACCATAACAGACTTGCCTTGGCAGGTGTGGCACACACTATCTGTGAGAATGTGGACTTCACCAGGTGGCAGGCCTGTCCTCCAACAGTCACTGTGTTCTCATTAAAAAAGCTACTGAAGGCACGGCCAGTTATAGTGAGCATGCTACCACCTGAAGGGAACAAAATATAGAAAACAGTAGAGAAGTTTATGAAGAGAGTATTTCCCACAACTGAACTACACAAATCATGGTTATTGCTGCTTCTTCTTCTTCTCTAAGACTACGGGGCTTCAGTCCAAAAAATCTACAGAAAACAGGAAATATTTTTCTGAAATATAGACTCATTCTCAGATACGAGTTATTTTGAGTTTCAAAATTCCATTACAGTTTCATTAATAAAAAGACATTCACTCAAAAACGAATTAACACTTGACTAAACACGAGATTAATAATGTAATGTACTGTGAATATCGGACATCCATTCATGTGATGACTTTCTAGCAAGTCCTATTTATACATCATAAAATCCACTGTGACAGTCCCACTGTTTATTCTAGCTAGACCAGCCTGAGATAGACTGACTACTCACCAGCACTACTGCCTGATGTTGGACTCAATGATNTCACACCATAATCTTGTACACGTCAGACAGCCATCACATCATACCAGAGACAGGAAGTTCAGTCTTGTCCACTGCAGTAACCTTGGCTGTATTCATAGAGTCATACTCAAAGGTAGTGGTGGCAGTATGACTCTGTCCATTGACAGACACTGTCACTTGTGCATCTGATGAGCTGCCTGCCTTCTGCAAAAGAAACTTAAAGTCATCTAACACAGTCCAGTCGGTCAAAAGCTGGAACTTAAAATTATACAAAATTTAACGACAATCATTACAGTCTTTTAAGTGTCATCCAAACGTGATGGAATTTTGCAAACATCAAGACAAACACTGGCATCACATTCAACAGCCAATTTCCATTGACAAAAACAAAAACCTCCATAACAGACTTGCCTTGGCAGGTGTGACACACACTATCTGTGAGAATGTGGACTTCACCAGGTGGCAGGCCTGTCCTCCAACAGTCACTGTGTTCTCATTAAAAGAGCTACTGAAGGCACGGCCAGTTATAGTGAGCAGGCTACCACCTGAAGGGAACAAAATATAGAAAACAGTAGAGGAGTTTATGAAGAGAGTATTTCCCACAACTTAACTACACAAATCATGGTTATTGCTGCTTCTTCTTCTTCTCTAAGACTATGGGGCTTCAGTCCAAAAAATCTACAGAAAACGGAAAACATTTTTTTGAAATATAGACTCATTCTCAGATACGAGTTATTTTGAGTTTCAAAATTCCATTACAGTTTCATTAATAAAAAGACATTCACTCAAAAACGAATTATCACTTGACTAAACACGAGATTAATAATGTAATGTACTGTGAATATCGGACATCCATTCATGTGATGACTTTCTAGCAAGTCCTATTTATAAATCATAATATCCACTGTGACAGTCCCAATGTTTATTCTAGCTAGACCAGCCTGAGATAGACTGACTACTCACCAGCACTACTGCCTGATGTTGGACTCAATGATGTTATTTCAGGTTTGACTGTGACAGTCCCACTATTTATTCTAGCTAGACCAGCCTGAGATAGACTGACTACTGGAGTGTGTCTGCCAGCTATACCATGCCCTAGAATGTACAACAAAAAGCTTTTTTATCCTTAAGCTAAACCATGCCCAACAATATACAACACAGAATTAAAAAGGCTTGCATTTTTCCGCAAAGTGAAAGTGTTTTACTTAACGCATCACCTATCACAAAATCACACATGTTGAACACATAAAATTCCTTGCAAATACACTCATTTCATTTGCAATAATCAATCAAGTTCGTAACCTGAGATAACGGACAAAATCATGCCATATTCATAATGCTGCAATCCAGTTTGGTACTTACCTAAAGTACAGTCAATATGACTGGCTGATGCAGCAGTCACATTACAAACATCTCCACCAATGGTAACCTTGATGTCATCAGTGACAGATATGAAGCCTGATCCACTGAGAGTGATGTGAGTCCCTGTAGAGCCTACAACACAATGACAAGCCAGATGCCAAACGCTTTGAAAATTCATAAACAGTCACCTTTTGTTGACTACACTGACAGCTGAATTATTATCTTAAAAACAGCAATTTCTTCCTGGAATTTTTCAGAATTGAAAGAAAATCTAAAAAAATGAAAATAACACCTATCGAGACATTCTTTGAAATTATGAGGGTTAACAAGAGTTAATGTTTCACATACCCGAGACAGGTGATACGCTGTCCACAGTAGGTGTGGCATCTTCACTGTAACTGAATGTACAGTTGTTGCCATAGCAACTAGCAGGGACACCATTGATTGCAACCACAACCTAAATGTAACATCCATAACACAGAATTTCAATTATTTTCCACCTCATAGATGAATCACAAAATACTTAATTATGGCACAATCACTGTTTTAGTATCAATAGTTCACTATTATGTGAAAACAATGTCACAGAATGAAAGACTCCCAACCCCTGCTTGAATATTACCTGAGGTTCCACGTGGTACGACCTCAGCATGTCCCCAGGGATAGGGGCCAAAAGTAATCCCCCCTCCACCTTCCTCACAGTTGTCACATTAACATCAATGCCAGTCAAGTTGGACTTCAATACCTGAAATAATGGCTAGAACATTACAGTCAAGCTTTATCACATAGTTAGTAAAGTAATGTAACCTCTTAAGCAATCATTACTCACCACCATCATGTCAAGCAGTAATATTTCCAGTTCCAGTTTAAAGCATTTTCATGGTTTATAACAGTCATTCAATTTGGATACTAAAACTTGGTAAAACTCTTTCTTATTACGGGTCCTCAAGGTGTTGTTAACCCAGGTAATCAGAATTTCTTACAATGAAGAGAGGCATGGCTCCACCATCATTGGGCCACCTGATATTGTAAGTATGGCCACTACAGTCTCCTGACCTCTTGACCTCTAGGTTACCAATGCCTGGAAAGGCTGACTCTAGATGGCTCTTCATGTCTTCAGCCGACAGATCTGGTTCAACTGAAATCACATGATGCAAAGGATGACAGTTCAGCTTGGACATGGCAGTTTGATGATAAAGAGATGTTGAGTGTAATTTACTAAATGCATACAGTACATCCATGTAAGTGTTTCAATAAACTGCAACATTTAATGCAAACAAGACGGTCATTTCTCTAGAAACTAAGGTGTCACAATCAACAAACTACCACAATACAAACTAACCCTGACATTTCAATTAAACCTCAAGAGTAAAACTTCATTGTAATATGCAACAAGCTCATGTCCAACAAATGTGTTTTGATTTCATGGGATCACTGTGATTTTATTCAGCTGACTGCAAAGCAAAACTGGGACTGACTAAAAGCAATTAAAAAAGTATAATCAAAAGACATAACCATGTGACCAACTCACTGAAATTGCACCTACCAGACATATTCATTCCATTAAACCCAATGATTACATTTCCACCAACAGGTGGGGCAAGTGCCTCCAGTCTCTTCACCTCTACAGTACTGCCATCTGATAACTCCCAAGAAGCTGACTGGGTGTTGGAGGAGAGTTGCACGCTGTCATTGGACGAAACAGAAATGAGTGGCAGTCCATAACCACAGTCCAGAGAGGTCACACTGATGTTGAACTGGGAATCATGCTTGGTCACTTTGATCTTGTCAATGTAAACACCATTTGGGTGGATAGCTCCTCTGTACACAGTGACTACAACACAAACATTTCAAGGAATTAGTCAGAAAGATATCTGTGATTTCATTCTTTGAAACAAAAATTTTGTAAAACAGTGGAGTCAACAAATCCATGAACTAAATCTAAATAAACGAAATAGAAATTCACCCATAATTTTATATCACTCATCCTGAAACCAAAAAACAATCACAAAAGACTAAATAAACTATTCCATATACTTGTCCTTGGCCGATCTCCAATGAACACTTCGTCAACAAATGTCGGATCGTCATTGGATGTTTCCAATGCTATCTTCTCCACTTTAAGCTCACTGAATGGCTGACGGTGTGCACTGATCCATTCATCAGATGACACAAGAATCATCAAGTCTAGACAGGCATAGTGCCAACTGCAACCAATAGGGAAAGTATGAGTAGAGTGAAGGGATAGACACAAAAAGTAAAACGAGATGTAAAGTCACACACAATAGGTAAAGTACTTGACCAACCAACTGGCCAGGGTAAGATACTTACACAATGACAAGAATAATATATTTACCACTTACAATTACCTGTGATTCATGATACTGCGCCAACATATTAATAAGCAAAGTTTTTAAACTAACCCCAAAACCCCAAAGCAGAATAACCCATGCCTGAGACATTGCACATAGCTCTAGTACTTCACAAAACCAGATGTCTAACAAGGCTTCAAACTTAAGATAGATATATTCTACATGTCTTACTCAGAGTCTGTAATGAAGGAGTAAGGATAGATTCTCTCCGTCAACATATCCTTTCCTGTTCCAGTTTCTTTCCACCAGACATTGAGACGAACGTGAGGTCTCAGTTCACCAGTGTAAGCCAAGCACAACTAAAACATGGAAACAGTTATAACAATATTCTAAAACATACCAGTGCTAGATCGGTAGAACTACAACAACTTAGGACACAATGGGAATCCATTTTTGCAGTCAAGTTTTTCACTCGCTCACACATTCTACTCAATAATTCGTCTCAGGGTAGCCTGTACAGGGTAAATGGTGTAAGAATGTGGTTTATGTACTTACACTGATAATATTGTTAATTTTGAATGTGTTTGACATATATATGACTAAATAACTCGTCTCAGGGTACCTGCACAGGTTAAATGGTGTAAGAATGTGGTTTGTGTACTTACACTGATAATATTGTTAATTTTGAATGTGTTTGACATATATATGACTAAAAATGGAAACGGTGGATTAGTTGACAGAAATAAGAATGTCCTTTATAATAATTTAGAATAGAGGCATGCAGAAATTACTAAAATGAAGTATGGTAATTCTTTACATTATTTAGCAAACAATGTGAACTTCAAGTGAAATTCTGTTGAGTTTTCCATAAAATAAAGATTAAGAGCATTTTAGTACTGAATATTACAAACATGGCTTGCAGAATGTAGACATCATAAAACGACATTAATTTTACTAAAAGTTCCCATTATTTGCAAAAATTTAACCAGTCAATGAATAATGGAAAATGATCTTTTTAGTAATTTTTGTGCGAAATAAGAGGATAACTACCATACAGTTTATTCAAATTTGTTGCAGATTCATTTGATGTAAATATGACTACATGACAAAAAGGCAACATAGATATTATCTTCATTACAAAGTGGAATAGCACATACATCAGACTTAGTTTCAACTTGAGGGTGCACTTAGTGCATGAGGATCACATGGGCAGGACTAACCTCTTACAATAACACTTTTTCACTATAATTCCCACACTTACTGAGTTGAATCTCTCCAGGTTGTATGCTCCATATTTCCTGTTGCCACTAGTCATTCATCATCATAAATTCCCACACTTACTGTGTTGAATCTCTCCAGGTTGTATGCTCCATATTTCCTGTTGTGCATGAGGATCACATGGGCAGGACTAACCTCTTACAATAACACTTTTTCACTATAATTCCCACACTTACTGTGTTGAATCTCTCCAGGTTGTATGCTCCATATTTCCTGTTGCCATTAGTCACCATGTCCTTATAGAATATGATAGTCTGTGACTTGTAACCCAACATTAATGACTGTCTGCCGCAGTAACTGTAAATGTTCATCCTCCAGCCCCACTCAGCTCCAGTCTTAGCTTGGTCATAGTCACGAGTGAAGAATGCCCGTGCCTTCTCAATAGTACAGCGGGCACTCAAGAGATCATTAAGTGTGTCTTCAACCTGAACATGAATTATTTCCTTTATTTTAATAAATCACAAAAAAACGGTGAAGGCAGACAACAGGCAACTATGCTATGCACACATAAATATTGCAGAAAAAAGTCAATAATTCAAAAGTACCCAGGGCAGTTGACAGAATTTGTAGCATCAGAGATGTAAGCACCAGTTTATCCACCTCCTTCACAGTATGTTGCAAGGACCAAATACACCCAGTTCAGCTTGGGTACAACATATAACATACTTAATATTTCTACATCACTTGACTACTGAACTGCACCTATGTTGTGCCTGAATCTCTCTATTCTGTTCCAGTAAAGTTTATGAA
The DNA here is from genome assembly GCA_002633005.1 of Phoronis australis. Taxonomy (NCBI): domain Eukaryota; kingdom Metazoa; phylum Phoronida; family Phoronidae; genus Phoronis; species Phoronis australis. The sequence continues at coordinate 410,406 of NMRA01000046.1, read as the reverse complement.
ATGTTTACAGTAACGAGAACATGAAAGTTGCTTCAAAATGCTTGATGATTCAGTCTACTGTGTATGACTGAGTAAAATGCATTTTCAAGGCAAGATAGAGCAATTATTTTCCGCAATTTCCGGTGAAAAGGTGAATCTATTTAAACTGATATGGATGTTTAAATAACTCAATAAAAATATCCCAAAATATAAGGTAACTGTGAACCTTGTTTGCAAATTTGTACTTAAGTGCAAATAACTTAAATTCCATTAGCCCTAACCCCTACAAAGTATATATTTTCTGAAAGGTGGCTAAATTTCCTGACAAACTTTAATTCTTATCCACTCGTCTTTATATGCGTTTTTCAGTAAAAAAAAATATTTTTTGACTTTGAACAGAGATTTAAAAAGACAGTATTGTTCCTACAATCGCATTGGTCTTTGGTCAACATGTTGATAACAGTATTTTTGAAAGAACCATGTGTCAGACTTTTGAAATGAAGCCTTCAAAAATGAGGACTAAGGCTGTTTTTGCTAAAAATTTTCTAAAAAGTCGATGATTGAAAAACTAAGACCTATTTCAACAAGAGCAACACGGAGCGTTGAAATGCGCCCACGAATGCATTGTAAATGGTGTGCTTTTAGGGTTATTTATTTGTATCATAAAAATGGCCACTAGATGGCGCAAAAACATACAATCCATTCAAAAACAAGAACATGCCATATTTCATAAAAATCTGTCAAGGAACTTCAGAGAAACAAAGGAAAACAGAATAAAATGAAATTGCCACTAGTGGGCACAGGGTCCGTTGGATCCGCCTGAAAGTCAACATCGTCTGTTGTTATCTTCATATAAATACATTTACTAAATTTAGTAAAGATCCTACAGTGGTTTTAGGAGATACAACTATGGGCGCGAAACAAACTACCACTAGGAGGCCCCACAGCAGTCAGTCACCATCATCAAAGGTCATCTTCACATTGAGAACATATATGCCAATTTTCAAATGATTTGGTTGATACAGGAGTGGACACCAAAAACAAGATTTGAAAACAGCAAAAAATGGCCACTAAGTGGTGCAAAATACCTTGATTCCATCCAAAAACAGAAAGATAGCGTCATCACACCAATAGATGCCTATATTTAAAATTTTATGAAAATCTGTTGAGGACCTTTGAAGATACTGAGTTAAATGTAAAAAACTTAAAATTGCCATTAGGGGGCACAGCAGTAGTCAGATCTGTCCAAAAGTCGTCGTCATCCGTAGCCAACATCATATAAATATACTTACTAAATTTCGTAAAGATCCTGCAAACGGTTTAGGAGATACAGCCATAGGCGCAAGAAAAACAAAACTGCCACTAGGAGGCGCCACAGTAGACAAAATCGTTGGAAAATCATTGTCAACTGTCCTCTTTATAGTAAGCACATGTATGCTAATTTTCACAATCATCCTTTGAGCGGTTTGGTTGATAGAGGGGTGGACGCAAAAAACAGTCTCGAAAACAGTAAAAATGGCCACTAGGAGGTGCAAACTACCTCGAATCCATCCGAAAACAGGCCGATAGCGTCACCTCACTAATAGGTGCCTACATATTAAGTTTCATAAAAATCTGTTAAGGACTTTTGAAGATACAAAGGTAAATATAAAAAAATAAAATTGCCACTAGGGGGCACACCGGTAGTTGGATCTGTCCAAAAGTCATGGTCGTACATTTTTTACATCATATAAATATATAAATATACTCACTAAATTTCGTAAAGATCCTGCGTATGGTTTAGGAGATAGTCATAGGCGCAAAAAAAAACTGCCACTAGGAGGCGCCACAGTAGTCAAAATCTTCGGAAAATCATCGTCAACCGTCCTCTTCATAGTAAGCACATACATGCCAATTTTCACAATCTTCCTTTGAGCGGCTTGGTTGATGGAGGGGTGGACTCAAAAAAAAACGACTCGAAAAATGTAAAAATGGCCACTAGGTGGTGCAAACTACGTTGAATCTATCCGAAAACGGGAGGATAGCGTCATCTCACTAATAGGTGCCTACATACCAAATTTCATGAAAATCCGTTCAGGACTTTTGAAGATACAAAGATAAGCGTAAAAAAGTAAAATTGCCACTAGGGGGCACACCGGTAGTCGCATCCGTCCGAAAGTTTACTCATGCCGTCCCATTCATGAATGGAACACATGTGCCAAATTTCATGAATGTAAGTCAAAGGGTTTTGGAGATAGAGCAGCAGACGCCAGACGCCGGACGGACGCCGCCCGAACGGATGGACGCCGCCCGAACGGACGGACGGAGATGACGGCATAATGCATCCACATATAAATATGTGGGCACATAAAAATCTGAGAAACAGTTCCCTCGAAAATGCCCTCATCAACATGTTGACAAAAGACAAATATGATTGGAGGAACAATATTTTTAAAATTTCTGTTCAAAGTAAAAAGGATTTACTAAAAAACGTAAATATATCATGAAAAGAATGATAATTTTTTAGGAAATTTATTCACATTTCAGAAAATATGTACTTTGTAGGGGTTAGAGCTTACGGAATTTAAGATATTGCACATGAGTACAACCTCGTAAGTCTAAAAAATGCAGAAGAATTTGCAAAGGCAGTTGGGTTACCTGACTTGCTGATGAAGACAGGGACATTTCCTGAGTCTGTGCACCATCCCAGGATAATCTGAACTTTTGAGTTGTGTTACCAACAGTTACAGTCTGAAAACACAATGATGGTGACACCAAGCATTCAATACTAGAAGGAAATGTGCATGCATGTTGATGACAACAAAATCATGTTGACAATAACTTGACTATGGTTTGATGTAATCTGTCACCTACCTTGGCTGCATGCACAAAGGACAGCAGTCTATTGTACCAGTTTCTAACAAAAAAGTCCAAATGAAAAAAAAATGTAACAAAGAAGATAATATGCAGAAGTGTTCCTGATAGAGATCCGTCTTTCAGTACCACAAACAAGTTTTGCGATCAGAACCCATTTATATTTATCTGCTAGTGCTGTGCTACAAATCAGTAATTCAACAGTTAGGTGGATACAATGAGTTTTTGTCTAATTATAAAAATATATTTTCCTTCACATAAAATCAGATTTTTACATATTAAAAGATAAATAATCACATCACAAAAGGAACTCTACACAACACCATAGAGATAGATGAAAACACCAGCTAACTTTCTAAGAGTTCATCACTTTTTTCGATTCTTCTTAAATCAGACTGAAAAACCCCAGTAAGCTAAAATTTTATAATTTTTATACAACTAGATCACAAACTAACCAATCAACTGTATTTTGTAAACTCAGAATACTTGTAATAATTTTGTGACACCACTTCACCAGGTTGTGCAGTGCATAAAACACCAAAATTCCACGATTACTTTTCATCAATTACCATTTCAAACTTTCTCTGGAATGTTTTTCTAATTTTGACGTCGGTCAAAAAGTCCAAAAGTGTGCAGGTACTATTTTGAAGAAACTAAGATGACTTATTGTAAGTTACTCATTTTAGGGACTCTACACACAGTGTGTGGAAGCAACTTCTGCTGTGGGCATTTGTCCTGGAGAATCACTGGACCCAATCACACTTGAGTCCGAAGTGTGTGAGATGACTAGACCTGCTGTAGGGAATCACTGATCCTTCTGGGTAGACGGTTAAGTGAGAACCAGTTGTGACTGTGGATGCTATCTGTTAACAGTATCTTGGACCAAATGCCAAGCCCTAAGGGTAGACGAATGTGCTGTACCCGGCTATAGACATTTGTCTGGATATGTTTTATACCCCCATTTCAGGGATTTTAAACACAATGTGTGGAAACAACTTATTCTGAGGACACCTGCTCTGGGAAATCACTGGACCCTACTGCCATAGAAAGAAGAGAAAGTGACATGACCAGACTTGGTATGGGAAATCCTCTGGGTAAGTCAAGTGAAATGATCAGACAAGTGGAAACAGTGGTGATCGTAGACGCCATCTGCGAACTTGGTTCAAATGCCAAGCATTTACTGATGCTCGGCATCAGCAGATGCTTGGCATTTGATAAATATGGCCTACATAACTCCAACCCTTTCTTGAAAGAGCCTGATAACTAAATATATGTAAGAGGGTTCTCATGAGTTTGAAATCAGGTGTTTTGTGCAATGGACCAGATACAGGTGGCCTGCGCACGTCTGATGCAACTCGGGTATCGGACTACCTGCAATTTTTTTATTGGTGACAGTGAGAGCATAGCATTTATTTGTTGTAAGTTATTGGTGACAGTGGGAAGCTTAACATTTACCTGCAATTCATCACTGTAGGTGGATGTGAACTTTATCTGCTGTTCATCAGCCAAAACTGAGGACAGAGACCTACTATTAAAGCCTGGAAAAGATTCGACCATAATGAAAACCATGCAGATGAAAACAATAGATACACAAAAACATCTGCAAAATTTATAATGACGATAGTTGTCAATACAGTGAGGATAACAGGTGATGTTCGTGTCAACCAAATATTCAATTTCATTGAGTAATACTATACATTTTAACTAGTTCACAGTTTACCTATGTTGTGGATGCGCACACCAATTCTGATGTGACCATGGCCAGTGTATTCCAACATGCTGCCCTCGATATAGTACTTCCTGCCAGCTACAAGGTCAATAGGTCGCGACTGGGCCTTGAACCAATCATGAGCAGCCACAGCATAATCCAGCCTAATAATCTCAACCTGAAAACAATCAAGTTGGATTATTTATTAACTTAATTCAATTAAAAGACAAAACTTCTTCAAATTCAACTCACTCAAAACATTTGACTATGCTAATGTTTCAAAGAACTGTCATTAGTTTGAAACCATACAGCGACAAAATTAACTTCTCTGAATGCATTCATTTACTTTTGTCAGCATATCAAAATATAGTGCTATATGAATACTTTAAAATGAAGACACACAGGTATTAACTTTACCCACACTCTAAACTCACCTTGTTGGCTGGGTCCTCATCTGAACTCAGGTACACCACCGCATTGTCATCGGCAACAAGGTGAAATGTATATGTATTGTTTGAAGGTGGAATGAAGTAACCTCGCACTCTGGCCGCATAGTTGTCTGCCTTGGCCATCCACTGCACAGGTTGGGTATCTGATGTCTTCACAACACGTGTGAAGTAGCCAGCCATGGATGAGTTGAGGCCAGCAATTTGGTCCACAGATGAAGGTACATGTCCTGGCCATACTTCCAGGGTCAAGCCACGGTTGCCTAAAGGATGCGTCAGTTTTCAGTGAAAATTATCACATTTTAAATTAGTAGTCAGACATGTCTCCTAGTTCGACACTCGTTTTTAGTACAGCTGGAAAACAATTGTATATTGGTCAAATTCATGCATTTGAAAAGTAATCTCTGAAAAATGTGACTTAGTTCAAGACCCTATTCCTTAAAATGCTTGTGAACTATATTTTCTCTTCAAAAAAGAGCCCCAGCAAAATATCCTTTGCTTTATACTTATGCCCATACATACACTGATAAGCAGTGGATTATCTTTTTCATTGGTTATTTTTCGTGAAGTACAAGGAAGAGTAGACAACAGATAAAGCATGAGTCCACACACAGTCAATGATGATTATCACATACCACGACTCTGGTGGCAATTTAGTAAACATACTTAGAATATATCTATGACATTGTGTATAGTTTCATCAGATTTTTCTCACAAAACTCCACTTGGAAAAGCATGTAACTTTAAGGAGTCACCCCCTGAGTTGCTCTGGGTGCCCGAGGTTTGACTGATGTCAGTCGATCTATATCAGTCAAGGACTCAGCCTTGTCGATGACAGTAAAAATAAGACATGACAGAAATGTGGGATTTGAATTCCTCACAAAAACTTCCCAACCAAGCTTCAGTGAAAGTATGCATAAAATCAGGAAGAATTACTGAAGACAGGAAATGATTAGCAACCTCAGACTTTGTTTAGCAATCCGGTAAAAATCCCAGGTAACCACGACGTCACTGTACAAGAAATGCGAGTACGCACTTAAAATACAGTAAGTTAACAGACAGAAGTTGAAATCCCCCTGTAAACATTGGATGATCCCAATATTGTGTCAATCAGCTCAAACGGGGAGCCTGTGGGACATTGGGCCCGAGAGAGAGAAATTGGTCATCACAGGAGGCACACCTAATTTTCTAATTGAATAAAACGAGAAGAAAAAATGTCTACTGTGCAATCTCATGAGGAACGGCAGACATTTGCTGAATTCCAAAGTTTATCATCTCAGGTATCTCATTCACTACATTTTCAGCTCTTACCAACAAGGTTTGACAACCTCTGTTCCCATGGTAACTTTGGAATTTTGCCAGAGACCGGTCTCCAATCTCCATACTCAGACTAATACTCATACTCGAGATTTCATACTCAAAATCGTGCTCACTGGAGTCGTACTCAAAAAAGCGTACTATCTAATGTCGCATTTGAGTAGACTCCAAACGTACTCAAATCTGACACTCATACTCGAGTTGCTATGGAACTCTTCATGATGTGAAATGCAAAACCACGTAAAGTCGTGCTGATTCATCGCTCCCTGTTAGCATAGACCACCCCAGCACCTACACTATTGTCTGCTGTCGCTACAACTGCAAGAGTATAACGCGGAATTCTGAGTGTTCTGTAACTGTTATTCATTTTTTCAGTTTCAATACAATATTCTTATACCATTTATTTGATACATTTGACAATAATTAAGCTTTACTTCATGAGTTCCTCATCTCCCGAAAATGTCTTAAGAAATTTGCAACAGCTTATCACATCAAAGAACCCCTGTCCTATCTTGCTAATTTAGTCTTGACATAAAACCCATTGCTGTGTAGACCTACGCTGATGTCAAAACTTTGATACTGTATCTTTATATTTTTCCGGGATGTATCAAGTTAGTTGACATGTGCAGGCATTCAGAGTTCACTAGTGAACGGGACGAGACGTCTACTTAGAAATCGACAAACAAAATCTGGAATACCATTCGGGGATTGAGGAATTATAGATGACTAAACTACGATGTGAAATGTACCCGACAGGGAAGCAAACTTTCCTCGCCTCCTCGTCTTTTGGAAACCCTACAAACCACAGGCACACCTACTCAAATAAGGGCAGCACAAACTTCTCACACGACTTTTCCCACAACTGCTTTCGACACTTGTAATGACTCGCCGACAAGGGATTAGAATGCGCCTGTTGCCAGGAATCGTAGAGTAAGACGGAGTTTATGAATTGGCGACGATGACATACAGTGATACGGCGGGTTAATAAGGTGAAAAATAAGAAGATTTAAAATGAAAACTATTATCTCAGAACTGAAATTGAAGCGCTGAAATGTGGTAAGAGGACTTAATTTTTTAGATTTTGTGTGTCTCTCGGTGGCCTTTCGATATTTTGTTCTCTCACTCGTATTTATTTTCGAGTACGATTTCAAGCATGCTGCCAGACCAAACATGAAATTTGGAGCATATACTCAGAATTTTTACTGAAAATCATACTCGAAATTAGAGAATTATATAATAGTTCATACTATAACCACTAGGTGTCTCTGTAGCTAGCTTCCCACCATTGTCTTAGTGACTACACATTGACATTACATAGAGGTAGGGATTATCACCTTTTCCACATGTATTCACTTTATATCCCGTTTATAGTACATTATCATTACCCTTAAGCTATACAGTAAGCATTCTCTTTACTTGTACTTCTAGGTCTCCATCATTCTTTCAATAAAGGTTGAAAAGAAATGACGAATGTTTATCTAGAAATATAAATGAGATACACTTCATTTCGAGTATACTCGAAAATTGAGTATGTGCTCAAAATTTCTAGTACAGATTTTTCGAGTATGACATTGAATACACCAAACCTGAGTCAGTACACGGAGATTGGAGACCGGGCCCAGGTCGCATTTAAAGACTATTTGACATTTTGCTAAGCGTCAATCCCTCCTAAGTTTAAATTGTACTTTGAAGGGGTGAAGATTACATTCTCTCTTTATAGTCCAGCTCCACACTTGTGCCAATTAAAATGCATGGGTTAAAGCACATACAAGGATGAATAGGGTGTGGAATCTCCTTGTTGATCAGCCCGACATTACACTGCCAATCAGGCATTTCCTTCACTTACCAGAGCTGTCTGTGTCCAAAGTCTCCTTTGAAGTCTTGCACGTTATCTGTGATGACAACACAGACAACACATCACATGGGAAACCTAAAACAACAAGGGTGATTAGTATTATCACTCCAGGTTACTGCAATCAGATAAAATTAATGCATAAGTATTGATCAACAGAGACAAGAAAAAGATACTTATCAACAGAGACGTACTAGTGCTAACCCATGTGCCTGAAAGTAGAGCTTCTGCAACAAAGTGTATTTAGTTTAAGACAATATTTACTGTTCAGATGCATATAACTAATCTCGGGTTCTTTTAAAATACAACAAACATTGGGAGGTTAAAAGACACTAACGCTTCACACAACACATGACAGGGTAGACAAGAACATCAATTCACAATAAAACAGTGGTCACATGTGATGATTATTAAAACAAATGTATCTGCAACAATTTTGCCAAAAATGGCCTTTTTTCGAAAACGGACATGTCCTGAATGGTAAATAGTAACCATTTGGATAATCTGGGTGGCTGAAAAAGAGTAGCTGGCACAGTTTCACAAATCAAGTTATCATCGACTTACTAGTAAGAAATGACTACAATACTCAGTACCTCCAACTGATACCTTCAGTCGTTCCGTTTCAAACCCTTCTCCTTTAACTGTAATTATGGTTCCACCTTCAGTGCTGCCAAGCTGGGGACTTACTGCAGAAATTTCTGAAACAATACAGAACATCAATCAGGTATTGCTTAAAGCTCTTGTTACATATAATCCCACAAACACACTTTTCAAAGGCCTTTTTAAACTTTAGAAATTATTGGAACATAACTAGTATTATGTACGAGATGCATGTTCAATTTCTGGATTGAGATGATAAGAAGATAAACTACTGTGCCAACCACAGCCACCGAGGCCATTTTTACAACAGACTTGAGATTGCAACTACAAACCAACAATTGTAGACATGCTTCCGGTGAATCATATGAGCCTCTGTTAGTCACTCGCTAACAAGCAATTATCTATTAACAGAATGGTTAGCACGTTTGCTGGTTTTATCAGGATCGTTGTTACGATTCCCAGGTCGGGAAACCTTGGTTATTTTTACAACAATGGCCATAGTTGGCAACACGATGATATACTGAGGAAGCATTGCCAACTCAGGGGCGGGGCACAACCGGTGTGGATACAGAACACAACAAGTCTGTTTTACCCAAAGATCCCCCAGCTCTTTGTTCAAGTGTGGCGTCGAATTGCTGTTGGGCCAAGAGTGATGTGAAGCTTAAATTCCCACTGCCAGTACAAGAGAAAATTACCCATAAGGCATCCATTCTCTTCAGTGTGCCATGCTACCTATCACACTTGGATTAAAACACAGATTAATTATCCTCAGTTGTGTTCACATTTCCTTAACAAGAATTAGCAGAGCAAAATTAATTAAATCTGTCATTAAAAAGACCACTTGCAAAATCATGAGTCCTTAGTCTGTTTCCGTTTCCGTCAGAATAAGATTTTGAGGGTTGCTCTCGTTTCTAAATGGCGTTCAAGTAAAAACTAGGTCAGCATCTTTTCACAAATCATGACATCAACTTACGGCACAGCTACTCAGCAATTAAAATGGCATCGAGAGTGTGTGGAAAGTGTTGACATTTCTGTATAATGACTTTTTCTGTTTTGGTTAGGAACTGGTACAACTGTATTTTGCTTCATTTAGGCCTTACAACTACCTGGGGTATCACAGGTATGATTTTAATTTTCAAAATTTGGGCAAAATTGTGTTCCAAGAGTTGTTAAAAAAAAAGTGTCTATGTATAACAGTTAAGTTGTTTTATCTTCGTCTTCCAATGGGAACTATCACGTCATCTTTACCAACAGTTTGTGCTCTTTGGCACGGGGTAGGGGGCAAATAAATATTTCTCCAAATGATGCTGATTCCCGATTGGGTATCACTTCTTTTACTTTTAAGGTAGGGACAAATGTTGTAATGGCCAACATCATTTGTCCTTGTCATTGTCCTGAGCACAGGCGTCCTCAGCTTCTGATCATCCACAATACACTATACAAAATTACAATGTATATAATACCACAAGGTATGACACTCCGGACTAGAAATTCCACGTGTGCTTCACTTCAGCCGTCCATAACAAACATAAAACTCAATAAATTTACGCACAACAGAGGTTCAACAAACCATGCATGGTATTGTTCTTTCTTCCAAAACCATTTACGCCTTAAGGACTTAAGGTGTCCTGCTCCACCGAGGTCGCAAGAAAATCATACCTTGTAATAGTATATAGTATATTGGGGGCGATCAGAAGCTGAGGACGCCTGTGAGACTATGCTGGCACGGCGCTAACCACATTTGGAAAATTGTGCAACAACCCAATAAAAAGAACTTCTTTCATAAAGTGAGACAACGTAGTCATTGCCCTCTGGCGGAGTGTTTAGAGATACCGAATAGGCCTGAGACCGCCTTTCTACCGGCTGCGGCAGCGGAGGGCCACTGTACGTGAACTTGGAATCCTCAGTGCTTAATCTCAAGATCGTGTATGCGTGATCTTGAATATTCTTTAAGGCGACCATGTGAATTTTTTTGTTCAGTGAAAAGAATTTTATTAATTATAGAATGCAAGATCACTTATTTTCTCCCTTACCGTATTGGCGGCACAGAACGGCCGGCGGAGGGTTGAGTGAGTGGCTAAATAAATCGAAATAGATCGTCAGTATAGTTGAAAACATTGCTTAAACTCAACATTATTTTATTTAAATGTAATTTGATTTAGAGCAGTGCAAACTTTTATGAACATGAACATGATTTTTGAGTGAACTTGTCAACTAAGATGCCTCGCGTTATAGTTCACGCATGGAGATTCAGAGCGTGATTCCAAGTTCACGCATAGCAGGACAACTGACTCGAGGCGTACATTCGGAAAATATCAGTTTGGGACTCAAAGTCAAATTTAGATATGTTGTATGTATCCAGAAGAGTCGAATGAGACGTACCGCGCAAGACAGCTTGCTGAAAATTGTCTTAAGAACTGAGTTACAGATATGGTATTCATTACCCGCATAAAACTGGAGCAAGTGTTAGGATTCAGACATTTGTGTCTATAAACATGGGTCTGTCTGCAGAAGTTCGAGGCAAAGTTCGGATTTTGCAGACCCATATTGTCAGTATGATTTTAACCTTCTGTTTCCGCAACTCAAACAGACCCAAACAGGAAGAACCGGACTATTGGCATGTTTTCACATCGATGGCGTGAACACACTTTGGAGGTAGTGGTGAGGTGGGAAAGGGGATAAAGAATAGCTTTCAGTTACAATAAGGTATAATATTACTCGTAAAACTGTATTGTTAAACTGTTTAAACGAAAAAGGTCACTTATGCTCAGAAAATTGATCTCGTAATATTCCTTACTGTGATAGCATATGGGGACCGTGATTTCCGTTACGAACAAGAACATCAATGACTCAATAGAATGATTCAAAGTTTTTGGGTTAGCCAGCCCTAAAATTTGCGAATAAGAAAATGAAGCACGTAAAATTTTACTCTAACTTGAGTTGCAGATTTATTCCGCAACAATTTAAAATCGTATGAGCGTTATTATGTTTTTAAACCTCAATCCGTTTAGACCAAGTGAAATCAACAATATCAGCTAAGAGGCGAAATGCACCTTCAATAAATTAGTGTTCAACTAGAAGAATTGACTGCTGTCAAAAAGATTCCCTTTCCTTAAGTTCACTATGAATAAACTCTACACCAATGGATAAATGACTGAATAGATAAATAAATGACAAATAATAAATACGAAAATAATCCGTGCAATATTTGTGAAATTGCTCAAACGGCCGTCGTGGCAGATCAGGAGCAGGAAGTGGGCCGACACTACTCTGGGTATTGAGATAATACCTATTATTTCAAACGAAGAAGTTGATCACCATGAGAGTTGTTTGTCAAATGGGATATTATCCATAGGGAAGTCATACCACGTGACTCGTAGATTTGCCATTGGTAAAATAAGACCTAATTACTCTAGTTAACTTTCTTTTAAACGTAGTGCAAGCTCATCAATCTACTTTTTGACGAATTGGTTGAGAGTTTGTTTGCAGAGAACCAGGTTGAAATAGAGTCAATATTGTTTTTGATTGTTGTAGAGTGTGGTGGGGATACTCCGTAAGGTGTCGCCCATATGAGAAGTGTATGGAGGGGAGAAGAAAGTACTCAAAAGGGAAGTGGGCCAAGGGGAGAGCTGTGAAGAACCCTGGTGGCTGTCAACCAGTGGGGAACTGGAATATTTCGTACCTTTTTAGGTTCTGAGAGTTAGATGTTGAAAAATATATATTCAGCTCCAATTAACGTTGAGACTCGTTTTCATAAGAGATATCTTGTGTCGAAACCCTTTGAAAGGTCCGGAGAAATATGACTTTGGGGTATGGCCTGCGGTCCAAACGGCAAGGAAGCAAGTTTCGTAGAGTGAACATTTCTGAGCCTATGTTGTTTTTTTTACATAGAATTTCATATAGGAAACGTGAAAGTTGTTTGTGGACGACTTTTCTGCACCTTTTAACATGTGCGAGTATTGTAATGGGTCTGTAATTCCCGGTATAAGTATACTGTGAGTGCCACTACGGTTTTTTAAGAAAAGTGATTGCTTGTGGAATATGACACAGCTCTTAAGCTAACATTTGAGGTTTAGTTACCCCAACGCCCAAGCGAGCTTATATAAGCCAGACTGACTAACCTGTCCTAATCGACACAAATTAATGTGCATGCCCTCAGTCGCGGGGTTGAAGAAACCTCTATTCGCCAATTTCTCTTATAGTTTATCGATTTCAAAAATTCGAAGACGGCTATATAAAATATTCAAGTTGGTTGTTTGTCTTACTCGTTGTTCGTTTTTTCTTGTTCGTTTTTTTTTTCTTGTTCGTTTTTTCTTGTTCGTTTTTTATACTTGAAACTAGTGCGCTAAACAGGCATTTTGTTTAATTACGACCGCAAATATCTCAACTAATACACATTCGGCCAAGCCCACGAATAGCAACTAGATCACTTCAAGCTGTAGTGGCGCCATCAAGCCTTTGAAGTGTCAAGGAATTCGCTGGATAGTCTGAGGGTGGACAGTGCACGCTAATTTTCGTCCACTAGCTTGCATTCTATTAGCGTAAGATTTGTCTAATGAATGCGCTGTGGTGTGATGCCCTTTCACCGTATAACTTTTAGTGCAACCTGCATTGTGTTAAGTGATAAAGAGCTGTAACTAATAGGTTCGGGAGCACTTTCAGTGACAAGAAGTGTAAAAATAACATATGAAATTCTCGTCTTTGGCTTTGATTCGTTTACCTGGGTGTATCTGGAACATGTACAAGTCGTTGTTGCCACTTAATTGGTAGGACTGTGGTAGCGCAATCGATCTGAAATATAAACCAAGCACATATTGATACAACTAGATTTAACTTGCGGCTACGCCGTATCATTGCATTTATGCCTGTGCTTTGTATTGACAGATTGATCATGTTACCCTATCTGGACAATAGGTAATGCAAACGATGTTATATATTCCGGGAAGAAACAAGAAATAAAAGTTATAGACTGGGTTGCATACCATTCTTCAGGATGACTGTCTCATAACAGATAATATATCTAGCTTACCCGTGCTTCAATTATAAGTTTTGAAAGCGACTACAAATATTTTACTAACCTTCCCTTGTTTCCAGATATTATAAAGCTTGCGTTGACCGAATCTAAAACGAGAATAAATACCACCTCACATCTTAAACGCTACAGCCGAGAAATTCCCATGGAAAACCAATGCATACAAACATATAGACCGAAGCTATTTTCTGGCTCACAAATACATTGAAAACAACACTTTTAGTATTTTGATATTTTAGCTTAATTTTCTTTCGATTGTCGTTTAATTCGCTTCTACATATGTATGCTGATTACATATTTAACCATTACAAAAATACAGTTTAAAGATGGGTTGTTGGGAATCTCGCAACTATTCACCTATGTAATCAGCCTCAACTTTACAAGTAATAATGCCCGACGGCCGTTTGTTGCCATTTCCATCTAAATACCGAGTCAGGCCATATCTGAAACGAAAGCATACCTAATACAAAATTAGTTTTTACCATTAAGTCATGTACACGTGCGCGTTTACTAAATATAATATCTTCTACTTCGGTTAGTATTGGTAGATGATAATCAAACGTAAGTAATGCTTCTCGACATGAAATAACTCAAAGAGTATATCCGTGCATATGTGTATTAAAGCTATTTATTTGATCCAACCGAAATTCCGTTCACTTAATTGCCTGGAAGTAGAAGCATGACATTAGCATCTAGACTAATGATATATTTTTGGTGATGCGGCACGCATGTGGTTGGTTTTCGGTTTGTACAACTTCTGATATGTTGCATACAGCCCAAGCTATTCAATTCAACACATTTATAGATGCACGGCAAAGGATCGTGAACTTACAGCTCTTCCGTCTTTTCATTAATTACGGTACACGGGGCCCCACCAACATAAACCCTGAAACAAAACAAGAAAAAGAACCTGTTCGTCAGGAAGTTGGATACATCGTTTGCTTGCAGTCTTTTCTACGATCGTTTACATCGTACAAACAATACTTAAAACACGCCTATAACTTTTTGTGTAACGCTAATGTTGGAAACCATATCTTGTCTTGAACAAGTTCATAGGCCACGTCAGTTCATATGTTTTCCATTAAACATTGTTCTTACCTTCTTAGCTGTAATTCGTTATCCATGTTACCAGTATCTTGAGTATCCATATAATAGTCGCTATAGATGTCGCCATGTATGGTTACTACAGTACCTACACATATAAAGGGTAATACTCGGAGAAAGGGAGACTAAAATGCCGATATATTTCGTATGCTCAGCCTTTTTGCTGGTAAAAATATTGTTTATTCGCAAAATGTCAAAAACTTTCGAATGAAAAGCAAGTACAAATGGAAAAGTTAAGAAAGTATGGCTCTTGCAAAATCGCATACAGGTTGCATTCACCTAAATTGTCAAGTGGGCCATTAAAATTTGCAAATTCTAGCCTCTGCCCTTGAATTTAGAATCACCAAGGTTCCATTATGGAGTGTGAGTTCAAGTTCTCAGTCTTTTGAATTGAGCTTCTTAACTACTGTCAAGTTTTGTACTGGTAATCGTTCCCTACCTGGTGGACCAGTGCTGGGGTAAATTGACTTGATATTTGGCATACTGTGTCGCTGGTACTGCAAGACAAAATGACAGCAGATACAACGTGCGTTTTAAACACGCACATTGACTTACTCGTAATAAGACGACAAAATGTCTTGACTTGATGCGTTTTTTTGTTGTTGTAAGTATATATCGGGAGTCCCAAAAATGATTTCCTCAAATCAGAGGCTGAATAACGGTTATGCAAGTAGCGACATTGAGTTTTTCTTTTCCTTCTCAACATTTTGATCTCTCCATGATACCCGCATTCTTGAACGGTTTTAACTCCAGTTTATCGCCATTCTTTGCACAGAAGACTTGCTCACTTGTAAATCCCTTGCGACTTCTCTCAGAGATTTGTGATTCCTCTTGTTATTGAATCAGTTCCTCAACACAATCATTTTCTTTTGAACATGCAGTATTGGGTCTCACACTGCAGCTTTTACGCGCAACAGACGCTGTGTTGTGTATTTTAGCAATAAGTCTATTTACAGTCGCACGACTCCAGCACTTTTGCTGGAAAGTCCCTTACGATTTTTCTTGAAAAAGATTTCAATTGTAAATTTATCACTTTCACTCAAAGGCATCCTTACAAATTAGAATATTATACAGAACTGATTTGGATACAGATCTGACATTAAAAAGCAGTAGTCCTGAGACCCAGTCAGGCAATCTTTTTTGACCAGCACAACATAAACCCGATGAAAGTCACATTGATATTGCATTTTTCGCACCGCTGTTTTGAATTTCTCAGTACTTCCATGATTTTTGTATTTCTCTGAGATACTTTGTAGACTTGTTGATGACACCCTGAAGATTCATTGTGAAAAAGTTAAACGAATTCGGTTGGTCAATTGCTAAGACATTACTTGTCAAAAAGTGGCTCACTTTTTGGGACACATATCTCTTCCTGATGATATAGATAACACGATCTGTTGTGCAAACACAGCTGTTGTGTGAACTTGCTATCGTAAAAAATGACGTACCTAGCACGTTTCTCATGTGTTATTTAGAAATTGCAAGTTGATTAAACAAGCTTACATAAAAATTACAGTGGTGAAGGTTTCTGCAGTAGGTTCCTCCAAGTCTTTCGATGGGTACACCATCCACCAAAATGACCAGGTTGTACCATCCTTCTGGTGCCGCCCTAGACATAAAAATTCATTGTCTTTTCATAAAAATTCATTGTCTTTTCAAAGTAAGCAAAAAAGATCGTTGGCAAAAAGGAATCTTTGGTAAAACGGCAATTTACGACTATGAAACGAAATCATAAAACAAAAACAAACGAGAAGTGCAACATTAATCTCCCTTTGAATCTTTTAGTCACATTGTTAGGGCACGACAGTTTACACTTATCTCCGCCCAGGAGGTTATTTGATCGATGTTTTTCTCTTTATTTGTATTTTATTTTTAAAAACATAAACAGTGAAATAAAATTCATTAAAGAATTTTAATAACAAAGTTCCAATTAAAATAACAACATGTTAGTTGGCTTTTTAAATGAATAAGATAGTAAAATAAATGTCCACGTTCTTGGTAGTTTTTGTAGTTTTACGTGTATACCCGTGTTGAAGCTGAGGCGCCTATACGCAAAACAACTATACATTACAAGAGGACAAGCTTCTCGAAATTGCATGCACGGACAGGGAAGTCTAAGTGCCTTTGTACAAGATTTTTCTTGAAAAACGTTCACGTAGGCCTACGGGGTCGCCCCTCTGTTCCGCGATACCTATATTACTCCGTCCCAATGTCCCCCCCACCCCCTACTAGTTAATTTAAGGCTGATATTTTGGTAAACCTGAGGTACACGAGACTAGGCATGTGTGCCAAAACGGTGACGAAAAAACACTTTAATTTTCAGGAAAAATTGCCTGTGCTTACGTCTTACAAGTGGGAAGATTAAGATTGTACTTGGTTAATGCTTGTGAAAAATCAGGTAATGCAATTTATAAAGATGACTGGCAAATCCAAGATTGTTTCGCCTTCAAAAGCTCATTTTCGACTTTATGATAGCCATTATTAAAACAAAATACAGCAACTGAAAAACGATGTTGCTACATATTATTATTGAGCAGTACCATTTTGTTAAAAAGAATAACAATTTTAAGCACAAAACACTTGCTTATTGGCAAACTGTACAATGAAGTATCATAACTTAAACTAAGGATGCATGCGACAAAACATGTAGACAGATAAACATAATCATATGCAAAGGGGAACATCCGTACTGGGGGGCCACAGTCTTGGGAGAATATATGAACCGGGGAAGAGTGGTACGGACCTGGACTTACTACCTACCCTGTCTGGCAAACAATCTGATGATCATTCGTCGAGTACACTTGCACAAGGCACTTCACTAAACGAGTTCCATGACGCAAGAAAACACTGTTTCCCAAGTTTTCATTCCCATCTCCATAACTAAATTGGTTGAGGCTAAATCCTGGGAATAAAAATGAAATTAATGAATGCAACTAAAAGTAACAAACATGTGTTGAACTTAAGTTAAGTAATCATTTTGATAGTGTGTAAATTCAGCCGAGCCAACGCCATCCACAATCGCTAGTTCTAAGTTTTATTTGTTTCCAAAAACAACTGGATGTGTGAAATAAATGACTCGCATAAAAGATTGCCGCTTTTTAAAATGAGTAAAGACACTTTACTACCCTGTGAAATAAGTTTATTATTTTATGTTTTTGACTTGTTTATATGATCTTCCGGACTTAAAAGTTTAAATAATAGGAACATTTTAATGTTTCTAATTGGAGTGCGCCCACTTGACTCAAAGCATGGACCACGCAAGTGTTTTAAAAAACAACAACAGCAAAACATTTACGATTATGCTATTCAGGATAAAGTTCACAGATTACGATGGTTTAAAAGAGCCCCGAGGCTGTTAACTGTCTAATTACATTGACATTTTCGATTGTGATTTTCAAGATAAATTCAACAGCTTCGGATGGTGTGAAAAAATGCTGAAAAAGTCATCTGCCTCATTACCTTGACCAGATATTGTCAACATAGTAGCTCCTTCAACACTTCCTTGTCGTGGAATCACTTTGGAAACACCAGGCGCTATAAGAAAAGAAATGCATTTTTGTATATTCTTCGTATTGGAATTATTATTTATACTACATTAAGATCTTACATCATCCTTGTATTCTCACCTTTTTGCACAAATAAGGTAAAAGGGTGACCGTGTGTATTGTGGCAGCAAAATAATCTCCAATTCTACAAAATAGCCGATTGACAGGTGCATCGACATTCTCAGAAGATCACCTCTGACACGAAACTGATTACTGTGTGATTTTTGAGAGGCTCACCGATTTTTGTGGTTTTGTATTAGTTTATGTAAGACTATGGACAAGTCTGTGCTGTTAGAGAAATATCTGGAAAACTGGAAATAAGTAGTGTAAAAGTATTTATTTTCCAAATTACAAAGCCTCTAGACTTGGTACCAACCTGTCATTATTTGGGTCACTTGACCATGTCTTTTTAGTAAAATTTAACAGAAAGGTACATTCATAGCAAAACAGCAGTTTCTATAACATGACTAAATTTCATTTCATGTAAATGTTCAAGATTAAATCTCAAAAACGGTGTTGCAGTTTTCTAAAACATCATTTCGTTCTCATTTTATGTAATTTTTTTGATTTTTTTCATACAAATCATAACAAACTTACTATAACAGCCCAACATGCAAAAGTGGAAGTTCATAAAACAATCCCTAGCAATATGTAAGGGAACAGTGCATAACGCATAGTCAAACATTCATATGAATCCGATCAACCATTTTTGAGATATCATATTTCCAAGTTAACCGAATTTGGATATGTTTCTATTGTCTTACACACGTAACTGTCATAAGTCATGAAACACAAAGCCTAGTAAACCACCATATGATATCAAAGGCACGTGGTTTGGCCTGTGCATTTACTGTACCATGGTATTTATACACGTATATATTTTTATATTTCTTGGTAGTAAAATGGACCCTGTTGAAAACCAATGTTTTTCTAAACAAGTTTTTGTCCATCATAAAAGATAAACAAGTGCCAACCAGTACCACTGATGCTACTGCTTTTTACAAATCTCTGTTTTTCTTCGTCGCAATCACAATGTTTATATTAGTTACTGTAGCAACAGAGACGAATGTAAACGCAATGGTCAGAGTTTTTTAATTAAGTAACCTGTTATCAAATTTCTTCTCCATTAATCTTTGATGACCTGAGTTAAAATAAACAGGTCACTGATAGGTTATGACCAGTTCTTCGACTGTGATTGGTTCTTTGCTTTTGGTGATTTTGTTACATATTCTTGTCTCCTCGAGACAAGTGATTAACAAGCAGATCATCAGATTATGATCAAATGTCAACAATTACTTGTATTATGACACGACACCAGTAAAACTGTTATGATTATGTAACAAACCCTTACTCCTTAATGCATATTTCTACATTTATCATTCATTATTGACATGATACAAATTATTCATTGGAATTTTGCGACAGTAGTAATTGTTTTGAAATCCTACCAGGCGATTGCAGCGTTATGTTGAACCTGTCACTAATATGGAAAACGTTCTACTATAAAGCAATAATACAAAAGGTCAACATTAATGAAAATGTTCTTTTTCAGACAAGTTTGTACGTTTGTGCATACAACTTTAGGGTTTGTGTTATTTTTAATGGAATTTTGTTCAACAATCCTGATGCGTATTAAACTATCACCCAAAACGGCCTTTAAAAGAATACAAATTACAAAAGCGCATACCTGCATCTGTACCGGCTAAAAACCATATGCACAGAATAACGAGGGATATGGTTATGTCCATGTTCCAGAACAAATTAGTTGCCGTTCAGTATTGGCCCAAAACTCTATCCTCTTTAACACTGACCACAAAACTAAACGCAAGTTAAGTTCGTTTTCAAATGACATGGACGTCCGGAGCCGAACGTTCTGATGCGTACGTGCACTCGGTCATAACAACGCTGTTATCGTTTTATCTTAAAAGATTATTCTCTACCTGCAACAATCTATAACTGGAATTTCAAATTAACGTGAGAAAGATGTTAGATGAGGTCAAAGGTCTAACCTACGAACATTATAATAAGCAGGTTGCTCAAATCCACGTGGTACGTTGTACATTCGAGTTGTGAAATTAAAATTGTATATTTTAGGCCTGTTTGGTTTTTTAAAACATTAGAATATCACCGTTTAAGTTTAACGCTACGTGCGCTTTCACAGACTGATTTTTGTTAAAAGAGAAAGTTTCACTGTTGCTACAGCCTGTATCGTTAAGCTATGTCCAATCTTTCAAGTGCGTTTTGTTAAGAAACATGGTTTATGATTTGGCCTGGCAATGTTTTATTTACTGCGCTGAACTGAAAAGCATTTGGTGCTTTATAAATGATAGCTATAGCCGTAGCTGCAAAAGTGATAATAGTACTAGCAACACGTGAAGTAGCGGTAGCGGTAGAAGCCGAGGGACGACGCCGCAGGCGGGCCTCGGCCAAGCTGCCGAAGGCAGCGCCGACGGGAGGTGGACGGGTCTCGGCCAAGCTGTCGAAGGCAGCACCGACGGGGATCGACGGCAGGGGTAACCGAAAAAAACTATAGTTTTGCCACAATATAGGGGGCACACCAGAAGGCGATTCGTCCTAAAGTCGTCGTCCTCTGTTGTCAACTCCATATAAATACAGCAGCAATGAAAATTCAATAAAGATCCTGTAGAGCGTTTAGGAGATATCATACAGGCATGCGCAAAATGTAGCACTACTAATACAAAGATATATATAGACGGTTAGTTTAAAGCTCACTTTACATGTCAGCGTTCGACCGGCCAAGAAAATCAACATATGAGATCGCCGCCTTGCGACCTACCTTAGCCGAAATCTCAGCTTGCATTCGAAAATCAAGGGGCATTGCTTGATCTGACAACGACCAGGATCATTGAGATGAGGAGAATGGATAAAAATAACACGTTACTTTATTACTCGTCGATTTTTTTGCCCTATATCATAATCGAAAAAGCACCTCAAAATTGTCACGTGGGCTTAAAATGTCGATTGTAGCTAAAACTTGCACACTCGTACGCTTAGCGCCTGGATAACACGAAAGACCGGGACACGTAGAACCCGGGAAACGCAGAATCCGGGACATATAGAACAAGAAATCCATAAAACGAGAAACATAGAACCCCGGACATATAGAGCCCCGGACACACAGAACCTGGACGCAGAGAACCTAGGACTCAATGATAGTACGTTCCCGGCTGTAATCGCAGGGCCGTAGGAAGCGGGGGGAGGGGGCACGGACCCCCAAAATTTTTTCAGGCATCAGGGTTCAACCGTGGCAACCGACATAGGCGTGGGGCTGGGGACAGTCGAGAAAAGAAAGACTGTGAAATACGGATAAGAGAGAGAAAATTTAAGAGAACATTTAACAACTCTGCATCAGTGCATGGTTTACCTTTTGAGGACCCTGGCCAGGACATTGTCGTTAGAGTTTTCGTTTTTCCTGCACAGGTCGTCTAAACGCACTTGAAAAAGTGCACGAAATCAATTATACATATATTTCGAAAAATCGAGAAAATTTGTAAAGCGAAGCTTTTGAAGAGCGTACTAATTTACTGGATTTTTGAATTCAATAAGTCTATTTTGCGAATGCAAAACTATATTTTTCCAATTGTCCTTCTCTGACACGGGACAAAGGAGCCTACTTTCGCTTTGTTTTTCTTTCGAAACTGTATATTACTTGAGAAAAATTGATGACCTGACAGATTACATCAATTGCTGCGCATTTCCTGATATTTGAAAATATAGATATTTTCATAGTTAGGGGCCGCGTCTTTGAAGGAGGCCATTGATGACATTCCCATAGCCACCCTTTCAGTGCTTTTATTGACAAATTCTTAAGGGGCCGCTCACGGAGAGAGGGCCCAAAGTTGTAATCTATTACCTCTATTTTCCTGTTGTTGTGAAATCGTGCAACAGGCTTTCATGTTGAAGGAGGTCACTCCCTACATCGTTTTGGTACCACACGACAGTGGAATGCACTGTCACCCTTTTTTCCATGCAAGCTTAATGATGTTTAGTCTTTCATCTTAAGATGTCCCATTTCAAACGGTGCCCTCTCTCGGTGGAGCAGTTTGGGGGAAATATTCCTTTGTCTCTCTATACATGTAAATCCGACATTTCCAAGTATTCACGATGGAAGTTGAGATTTCAAATTCATCAAAAAACACAAAACCTTTGTGCACAGCACAGCCATTCGACCCAAACAACCAAAAATGTGAAAAAATACAGTAGGATTGCCACCATCGAAAGGGTGGAATTTTGAAAAACGTGAAGACAGACCACTATTTGTGAATTACACAAAAGGAATATTTCCGATGGTTAGTTATAAAATAACGTTACTGTTTCCCGTAGTATCACAAGAATAGTATCTCTTTTGAAGATGGTTACTATGAGTTATTTGCAAGGAATTCCCACATGTGGAAAACACTGCTGTCTAGGCTACTACTCGTGATGACCTTGTAAATGTCGAAAGGGGTACTCAAAGAACTCTCGCAATCATAAACAAAGATTTCAGCGTTTTTTTTTTGTCAGTGGAGTTCAAATTTACCTCGTGAACCGTTATAGGTACCTCTGAAATGAGCAAAAATACACCTTAATACGAATGCCCCATCTCCCATATTCCCCCGGTTATCCGTCAAATGTCTGCAAGCATGCATGCAGAAATTGCTTATAACATTCCGTTTTGATAAACAAATTCGTTGGTTTCTGATTTACTTGTTTATGTATCTACAAAAATTGATAGATTCATAGATGATTTTTGACAATTAGAAGCTAATCTTGTAAGAATTGATGATGTTTCAGTGAATGTAATTGCAATATAAAGTTGGAAAAACTCTATAATCCGATCCCCAAAAAGTCAAATACACTTACAGATGACTTTTGCATATCTAAAATAACTCTAAAAGACATTGATTAAATTGGGATTCACAAAACGGTAAATAGAAAAAACGTTTTAAAAATACACAAATAAATAAAATTAAAACTAATTGCTTGGAAAGGTTGTCTTTGCACTTCCTTGGTGTTTTTAGTTTCCAGTAGTATTGAGCAATGGACCTTTGTTTTTCAAAACTGAATTGATTGCTTGACCTGATTTGCGTGCACGTCATGACTGACGTACCCACGTTAAAAATAAGATGTAACCTTGCAGTAGGTCCGGCTCGCAGAATCTCAGTGACCTACGGAAACTGAATTTTAACTCCAGGCGTTTAGGAAGTGTGTACATTTTTGGGACACACTATCCTTTTCCCCCCGGCCACCAGAAACTGGTCTAATACCGGTAGTGTTTCAACTAGGCATTTTAAAACAGCCCCAAAGACACTATACCAGGGACTTCGGGACCTCACCTTTTCAGAAAAACTCCTTCAAAGATTGATCATGATAAAATAAAGTTTTCCCGAAACTGGATCACAATGAAACAAATCTTGACCTCAGAGCGAGCGCAGACGGCCGGTAAGAGCTGCCTGTTTCAAGTGAATCACAGCTGAGCTGACCAGCAACTAGCTTTAGTTCACCGGGAATTTTGTATTTTCACACTGTTAGATCTCAGCTATAGTTGTTTGAGGCAGCTCCTCGTTACCGGTCATTGTACTGGTCCTAGGCCCATTCTTACTCTCCGTGTTGGTTCACTGTTACTCAACTCTTGATGGCTTCATCCCCGTCAGAATTGTCCCAGGGGTGGATTCAGGATTTTGCGTTGGGGGGCAGGGCAGAGT